>JAVJIF010024952.1:0-73136 GCA_038442645.1 Agave tequilana | reverse complement strand
TTACAGAAAGTAAGGGAATTACAGACCCTTCGACAACACTCTTCGCCTGTCGACATGCATGTTTCATATCAGAGTTTTTTAGTTTGTTTAGGAGTTATTTTCTGGGTCCGTTTTAGATTCCAATTTGTTTTATTTCTGGTTCTTTATTTTAGTTTCCTAGTTAGAGAAGTATTCTTTTATTTGTCTATATAATGCCATTGTATCCTAGATTTTTTATGATCCAACTTTGATTAATACAATTGAGTTTTTACACTCAAATTACTCGTAGATTCGAGTTGTTTTCTCTTGACTCGTGGATTCGGGTCGCTTGCTCGTGATTCGGGTGATTATCCCTTACTTGAAGGCTTCTTCAGGGTTCGTCAGCGCTAGTACAATATCTAGCCCGTATCGTTCGTCTTCATCTCTTCCCTGTCTGCATCAAGTAGTATCAAAGCTTCGACAAATGCTCCGACGATGGCTGAGATGACACGAGTAGTCTAGCCTATCCACGAGAGTATGCGCTGTTGAAGGGAGACTTGGCGCTCTTGAATCGATCATATGGATATTATGGTCCAAGAAATCAAGAGGCTATCTCTCAAATTTGATGATTGAAACCTTGCCGATGGTACCTAAGCGGGCGCGAATGTTCATCGAACAATCTTTCTCCACCACCATCAGGTAATCCTCATCCATAACCTCTACCACAACAATTTCCTTTCCAATGACTACCCCCACGTCAACAACCATGCCAACCATCACCACCACACCAACTTCCTTACAAAGATCTTCGATGAGGAAGAGCTCGTCAACACCTTTTACCCTGAAGACGATTTCCAAGACGAAGGTTTTGATGGAAGGATGACCTAAGGGCGAGGCCCTAGCCGGATGGCGAATCCTAATCCCAACAGGGGAGAAGGATTTTGTTTGCCTAACCCAGATAGGAGAAGAGGGGACCCAAGCCCTAACGAGTATAGGATGAAGATCGAGATTCCTTCTTTCAGTGGGAACCTTGACATCGAGTCCTTGGATTGGGTCTATGAAGTAGAGAAATTCTTTGGCATGGCTTACGTCCCCGAGGAAAAGCATGTCAAGTATGTGTCGTACAAGCTCAAAGGAGGAGCGTCCGCATGGCGGGACCAGTTGCAAATCACAAGGAGGCGCGAAGGCAAGCCACCAATGATGACATGGAGGCGCATAAAGCAACTCCAAGGTAGATTTCTTTCACCTGACTATCAACAGATCTTCTACAATCAATTTGAGCAATACATGCAAGGTATGAGGACCGTGATGACGTACACGGAGGAGTCTACCCCTCGTCACGATGTGATTTATCCCTGACAAAGGAGCAACGGACTTCAAAGTACATCAACGGACTGAAATACTCCATCCAGGAACGTGTGGCCCTCTAAGGCGTGTTATCTGTCGATGAGGCCCAGAATAAAGCCGTAGAAATTGAGAGGTTGTAGAGCAATGCTTTACCTTTCAAAGAAGCATCAGAGCGGACATCCGACAACACGAGCTTAGCAAGGTTCTACATCTAGCGAATGACCTCCAGCCTGTAAGGCGATTGACACCCCTCCAGCAAATCTGACGACGACAACCACCCCCACTACAAAAGGCAAGGGGAATCCATATGCCAAACTCGGGGTTGGCAAGTGTTACAGGTGTGGCGAACCTGGACACCGGTCCAATGAGTGCCCGAAGAGGAGACCCGTTAACATGGCGGACTGCGAGGATGAAGATGAAGTGCTGATCGAGACTGAACTGGAAGATTCCGACTTTGTTGAAAAAGATAGAGAGGTAGCCACATGTGTGGTCCAGCGGTTGCTATGCAGCCAAAAGAACTCCGAACTACACAAAGGCATCAGATTTTCTACTCAAGGTGTTCAGTAAAGAATAAGGTGTGCATCTCATCACCGACAACAACAGTTGCGAAAATATCATTTCTACTGCATTGGTGGATTATTTGAAATTAGAGACAGAGTCACTCCCCTCCATACACCTTTGGGTGGATAAAGAAGGGCCCCATTATAAAGATAATGAATCTTTGTCAAGTCTATTTCAATTGGCAAGTTTTATTAAGATTAGTTCCCTGCGATGTTGTTGATATGGATGCATGTCACAGACTATTGGGACGACCATGATAACATGACATCGATGCTACCCATCAAGGCAAGAGGAAAATCTATATGTTCACTTGGGAGGGCAAGAGAATTTCCATGAAGCCTATTCCACCACCATTGATGCCGAGTAAAGAAGAAAAGTCAAAGTTCATATCGATATGCAACCAGGTGAATTCTTGGTGGAGTCCAAGGAGGCAAAGTAACGATTTGCTTTGGTAGTCAAAGAAGAAATCGGCCCAGCGATTGAAGTTCCTGAGAAGATGAAGCTGATGTTGAAAGAATTCCAACGAATAGTTCATGACGAGCTCCCATACAAATTGCCGCCCATGAGGGATATCCAGCACCACATTGATTTGATCCCTGGAGCGAGTCTACCCAACCTCCCGCATTACCGGATGAATCCAAAGGAGAGTGAAGTTCTAAGAGAGAAGGTTAAAGAAGCGATTCAGAAGGGGCATATTAGAGAGAACATGAGTCGATGTACGATACCGACCCTTTTAATGCCAAATAAGGATGGAAGTTGGCGCATGTGCGTGGACAATCGAGCCATCAACAAGATCACTATCCGATATCGATTTTCGATACCTCACCTTGATGATATGTGGGATCGATTAGGAGAGTCATGCATGTTTTTAAAGATTGATCTGAAGAGCGGCTACCATCAAATTTGTATTAGGGTAGGAGATGAATGGAATATAATGTTCAAGACTCCAGAAGGACTGTACGAGTGGATGGTCATGCCCTTTGGACCATCCAATGCACCAAGCACTTTTATGAGATTGATGAATCAAGTGCTTAAGCCTTTCTTGAGAAAATTTGTGGTTGTCTATTTTGATGACATCCTAATATATAGTTCAAGCGAAGCCGAGTATCTCTAATATCTACGGGACGTGTTCACCGTTTTGCAAGCCAATGAGTTATACATCAACCTGAGAAAGTGCACCTTCATGACTACAAGCTTGATATTCTTGAGTTTTGTTGTTAGTTCACAAGGGATCCATGTAGATGAGGAGAAAGTAAGGGCAATTTGAGATTAGCCCGCACCCAAATGCTACCGATGTAAGAAGCTTTCACGACATAGCTACTTTCCATCGATGTTTCATTTGCAACATCAATAGCTTGGTAGCACCCGTGACATACTGTTTGAAGAAGGGTGTTTTCATCTGGACTGATGAAGCCGGAAGGGCTTTTGAACTTATCAAGGAAAAACTTACTAATGCCCCTATCTTAGCCTTTCCAAAATTTGATAAGGTGTTCGAGCTAGAGTGATGCTTGCGGAGTGGACATTAGAGCAGTACTCTCACAAGAAAAGAGACCTATTGTCTTCCTCAGTGAAAAGTTAAATGAGACACGGGAAAAGTGGTCTACATATGAACAAGAGTTATATGCACTACACTGCTCATTGAAGTCATATGAGAGCTATCTTATAGCTAGTGACTTCGTGCTATTTTCGGATCATCAACCACTCCAACACTTCAAGAATTAAAAGCACATAAACAAGATGCATGCAAGGTGGGCATCATACTTTGAGCAATTCAATTTTGTGATCTGTCACAAATTTGGAGTAGATAACAAAGTTTCCGATGCATTGAGTCGAAGAGTTTCACTGTTGGTCTCGTTACAAAGTGAAATCATTGGGTTCGAATGCTTGAAGGAGCTATATAAAGAGGATGAAGACTTTGCTGATATTTAGGGAAGTGTACGTCACGACAGCTCGCATAAGATTTTCATATCCTAGACATATTTCTTCTTAAGGAAAGTCGGTTATGTGTACAAAGACTTCATTGAGGGAAAAGTCATTAGAGACTTGCACGAAGGCGGACTTGCATGGCACTTTGGGAGAGATAAGACTATGACAAGTCTTGAAGAGAGAGATATTGGCTCCACTAGGAAAGAATGTGACTACAATTGTTAGGAGTTGTCCAATTTGTCAAGTTGCTAAAGGACAAACCCAAAATACAGGATTGTATACACCTTTGCCCGTCCCCAAAGATAGTTAGGAGGACTTGAGTATGGATTTCGTGCTAGGACTTCCTCGCACACAAGAGGGAGTGGATTCCATCTTTGTAATAGTTGATCGATTCTCTAAGATGGCGCATTTTATTCCTTACAGAAAGACTTCTGATGCACCACATGTGGCCAAATTGTTCTTCCAAGATGTTGTGAGACTACATGGCGTGCCAAGTTTCATTGTTTCGGATCGAGACAACAAGTTCTTAGTGATGCTCTGAACTACTCTTTGGAGGAGATTTGACACATCAGTAAAATACAGTAGCATGACACATCCTCAAACTGATGGGCAGACGGAAGTTGTCAACCATACCTTAAGCAACCTATTGAGAATCATATGTGGAGACAAGTCGAGAGTGTAGGATCAAGCTTTGCCACAAGCGGGGTTTGCTTACAACAACTCAATGGGTATGCCATCCTTTTCTATTGTCTATACAAAGGTACCTCATCTTTTAGACTTAGCCAAGCTGCCCATTTGAGAGAAGTTTAGTAGTGCAACTAGGGTCATGGCAGAACAAATACTAGATGTTCAAGAGGAGGTTCGATTAAAGTTGGAGAAATCCAATGCGAGGTATAAGACCACAGCTGACAAAAAGAGGAGAGAAAAGGTCTTCGAAGAAGAAGACATGATATTGGTATACTTGAAAAAAGAAAGAATTCTTGCTGGGTCCTACAACAGGTTGAAGTCAAGGAAGTATGAGCCGTTCAGAATTGTAAGGAAGATCAATGATAACGCTTATGTTGTAAATCTTCCAAGCGACATGGCAACGTTCAAAACGTTCAACGTTGCAGATCTCCATAAATATTACCCTACCAAGAAGCTATATCCAGATGATAACTCGAGGGCGAGTTCTTTGGAAGGGGGAGGGACTGATGTAGGAGATCAAGATGAGAATGACTGATTAAAGTTACCTGTCAACAACCCCCTTCAACTATCGACATGCTTTTACAGAAACTTAGTAGTTTACAGTCCTATCGGCAACACTCTTCGCATGTCGACAGGTTTTTACAGAACGTCAGAAAATTACAGACTTGTCGACAGCACTCTTCGCCTGTCGACAAGCTTGCTGCGTATCAAAGTTTCTTAGTTTGTTTAGGAGGTGTTTTCTGGGTCCATTTTGGATTCCAATTTGTTTTTTTTAATTTTTTTATTTTAGTTTCCTAGTTACAGAAGTATTCTTCTTCGCCTAAATAAGGCCATTGTATCCTAAGTTTTTTTTATGATCCAACTTTGATTGATACAATTGAGCTTTTGCTCTCAAATTACTCGTGAATTCGAGTTTGTTCTCTCTTGGCTCGTGGATTCGGGTCGCTGGCTCGTGGATTAAAGTGATTATCTCCTACCTGAAGGCTTCTTAAGGGTTCGTCAGCGCTAGTGCGATATCTAGTCCGCGTCGTTCGTCTTTATCGCTTCCCCACTCTGCATCAAGGGAGAAAGGGCAAAGATTGTGATTCTTCAAGTCTTTGCATTTTTTGAAGTTGAGTAAATTTTGTTTTTGAACAATAGTTTTGATTTGTTTGAAATTGTTTAAATTGTTATGTCTAGCAAATAGAATAAGTTGCTGAGGTGTTAATTCTTACTGATTTGGACCTTATTTATGTTTGAATCACTAATTACATCTGAAAATGTTACGTGTTCTCTTGCTGCCTATCCTATCTATTATGAAGTATGAACCAGATACATACTTTTGGAGAACCCATTATTTGTTATTTAGTCTATATGTTGTGTTGCTTGAACGCTTCCTATATTTTTATTAGATTGTAGATAGAGACTTGCCTACTGGTTGAAAATTCATCTGCCTCTTTGGTTCTAGCTATTGAGCTGGAGTTGCAAGCAATTTGGCATAGGATATGTTCATAGAAGGTCTATGTTTGGATATAATATCTTGTGCGTTTTCTGCTGATGAGATACTTAAGGAGAATCAAGTTTCTTTGGTGTTTCAGAAAGCTTGTATTGTCTGAATCTGATAACTCTGTTGAAAATTTAGTTATATAGTCAACTAAGGTCCTTTTTGCATCTATTTAACGTTTGAAGCAGAGGGTGTGCCTCAAAACATTTTGAGGTATCCTTGTTGACATTCATTATCACCTAGAACTTTTTGCATCTGTCTTTGAATTTTGAAGCAGAGGGTGGCGCCTTGATACATTTTGAGGTATCTATACATTGACACCCATTGTCCATGACATTCCTCCTTGGAGGATGTGAAACTTCATGTGTTCTTTTTCTTTAACACACTTAAAATTAATGATTATATTTCCTGACTTGATATTCTAGATTCATGTTCTTTTTTTGTTTAAAAAATATGTTTTTTCTTGTACAGCATTCTGAATTGTTACTTATTCAAAGATATGCTTAAGTGCTTCCATTATTATTCATGTTTTGTTAAATATTTATTTTCTTTGATTTTCCAATGTTGACACAGACTCTCACGACATCTTTTCTGATACCCTCTTCCATTTTCTTTGTAGCAGAAGAGTCTGAAACAGATAGTGAAGAATCTGATGTTAGTGGTTCTGATGGAGAGGACACATCTTGGATTTCTTGGTTCTGCAACCTAAGAGGAAATGAGTTCTTTTGTGAAGTTGAGGATGATTACATACAAGATGATTTCAACCTGTGTGGCTTAAGCAGTCAAGTCCCGTACTATGATTATGCTCTTGATCTGATTTTGGATGTTGAATCATCTCATGGTAAGCTTCATTACACGTTCTATAGATTTGAAGAAATTCTTGAATGCATACTTTAAATACAATGCCTACAACCTGCTAAAATTGGATTATATTCTGTTGTAAGATGAAGTGTCTAAAGTTTTATGACGTCTTGTATATTGTATTCTGTTTTGATTCTTCTGACCGTTGCATACCGTTCTTCTGGCCCTTGCATCATGTATCTTGTTGAAATCTTTTTTTTTATATATATATAATTGATGAACTGAGGGCACAATCCCAATTTAGACTAATCACCTCTACTTTCTCATTTTTTTTCAAGCAGTAAAAGATCATAGGCATTTACAAGTCAGCTTTGAGATAGAGTTCATCCTTAAAGAACTGAAATTCTAACTTTTTTCCTCATTAAACCTACCGGACAAGTGCTTAAGAACCAGTTCTTTAGTTCAGGATAAATCTATATATATTCTGTCATTTCTTCCCTTCCAGAAGCGGTCCTCATGTTTGCAACAACTGTTTTGCAACAGATCCTTCCATTGATTCAGCATGATTTTATGTAACTATATGGTCGAAGTTGCATTTTAACATCTTGAAAATGCTGCCTTTAGGATCCAATAAGGGAAGGGGCGTTGAAAGAAAAGGTGGTTGTGGCTTTGTCATTTACCTTGCAGAGAGAATACACTTTTGCATTCAAGATATCTCTAGTAGAACAAACATCTTTAGCTTTGGAGGACAGCTTTCTAAAGAGCAAATCTTTTTTTAGCATAACCTCATTATGCCCAACAGTCTTAGTTCATTCAAGATTAGTCAATGAGAGTTAAACAGCACTTTGTTGATTTGTTGTAAATTTTCCTGAATGGCTTTCTCTTGATGTTGTTCACTTGAAGCTGAATGCTATTGATGGCATGCCATGCATGTACATGCACATTGAAATCTGTTGCCCAAAGTTCCATCCAGTTGACTTGAGAAGAACTGAAAGTTTAGCGTCAAAAGTTCTGTCCATGTTATTTCTTAATTGATCTCCATACTTCAATGATGTCTCGCCTTGTAGCAAAGGATCTTGAAAAGGGAGAAGCTATCACCATTATTCCTCATACTTTCCTCCTTGTTGACTGCTGCAATTGAAAATTTCTTGAAATTGTGGTGAAGGAGCTAAAGGATTAGTTACCCAGAACAGAAGGTTTTCCTGCAGTATCTGTTGTTCACCCACCTCGCAGAAAGCATTTGACTGTGATGAGTTTTCAGCTAAGCTTCAACATGAATAGCATAGCCATGTCATGCAATCTGTATGTAGTAAGCCAAGCTGAATCTGAAACTTCTTTCCTTTGATGTTTTCAGGTTCACTAACTCTAGTTAGCCTTTTTTTTTTCATTATTCCTATATTCCCGAGAACTTTCGTCCAACCATGCTTGTACCATTATTCCTATCACTGTAGTGGCTAAAAAATCTGAGTTTCTATTCTATATCTATTACTTTATTCATCTGTTTCTGGTTCTCTCAGTTTTGTGCACTCCTGCATGTAAACCTGAAGCCTTCAGCAAGTACCTAATAACCTCCATTTTCTAACTCTGTATTATCTAGTTAAGGCATAATTCTCACATTTATGCAGCAATTGCAAATGCTTGTGATAAGTTGTTGGTAGAGAGAGCTACATGTATGTGATGAATGCTTGACTGAATCTGGAGCCTAGGCCATTACTTATGCGGGACTTGCTCAAGCCCATTGTATCATCTATCCCTTTGGGCATAAAACCACAGGCCGCATATGCTGCCTTCCTGAGGTGTCATTTGTGCAGTTTGAGTATTCTGTTTGTATTATCAGATTTGAAAGTTCTAAATCTGTTTATTGCTTTAAATGACATTGTCCCTACATTCCGTTGCATTCCTGATCATGAAGGGCAATGTGTCATCATACACACACACAAAAAAAAAAATTCTGCACTGTCATCAAGAAGGCCTGAAATTGTACCTTAAAGAGATTGATCTTACGTATCTCTAAATTTTGAAGATTGCTTATTCCCGTTCTTTCCTAGGCCCGAACAAGCTTTTAGTGTTCATATTTGTTTCCGACTTTCCATGCAACATGCAAATATCTCTACTCAATCACTCGCATTGAATATTATGTTAATTTTCAAAAGTTATATTTATTGTGCTAAAATGACAAACTACATTGTTCACTTGATCTTTCAAAGTCTGTAACGGGTTTTCCCTTTGGTTGTTCATGGAGAAATATACGAATAGAATGGTTGTCTTAAAAAATTCAGACTGAGGGTTGCATATTTCATTTCTGTTATAATTTGATTTACGTTACATTGGGCTTTACTGAGATGATCCTTTGTGATTCAACCATACAGGTGATATGTTTACTGAGGAACAGAATGAGTTGGTTGAATCAGCAGCAGAGATGTTATATGGTCTGATTCATGTCAGATACATTCTAACTAGCAAGGGGATGGCTGCAATGGTATGATTTTGTATCTCTCATTTTTTTTCCCTTGAGTGCTCTTTGATTAGAAATAACATGTTTATTTGGCAACCTTTGCAGCTAGATAAGTTTAAGAACTATGACTTTGGAAGATGCCCCAGAGTCTATTGCTGTGGTCAGCCGTGTCTTCCCGTTGGACAGTCCGACATTCCTCGATCTAGTACTGTGAAAATATATTGTCCCAAGTGTGAAGATATATATTATCCAAGGTCCAAGTACCAAGGCAGTATCCTTTTCATTCAAGCAAATCTTTTTTGAACTTATTACCTATGCTTTAGCAATCCAACATATGAATTATATCCTAACGATAAACTGTTTGTCATCCAAATATTAGAATTCATAAACCGCATGTAAATCTGTCAAAGTTTATAGCATTAAAAAATGCAGAAAGAGTAGAATGGATGAAAAAGTTTTGTACAAAGACTTTCATATGTTGTCTTGATTTTAAAAAAAACAATTCTATTGGACTGCATGATATTTTCTTGGTTCATCTAACATAATCAATTGGTTACCTATTATATACCTATCTAATAAAGTTTTTTTATGTCAAATGGTCTCTAGTAGATGGTTTTACATAAGTTTAAAATATTTATTTATTGTTTTTGACATTCCTGATAAAAAAAAATTGATATTTTAGTTCTCATGGATTAGTAAGCCATTTCATCTTGATGATTGACAAAAGGGGGTAAAAACAAGGCGAAACAAAATACACACACAAAAAGAAGAAGAAAAATAGAATGTTGGATGGTAGTGTTTGCATCCATCCACCATCCACTTACCCCTCATAATTCCAA
The DNA here is from genome assembly GCA_038442645.1 of Agave tequilana. Classification (NCBI taxonomy): domain Eukaryota; kingdom Viridiplantae; phylum Streptophyta; class Magnoliopsida; order Asparagales; family Asparagaceae; genus Agave; species Agave tequilana. The sequence goes on along the minus strand of JAVJIF010024952.1, from coordinate 63,079 downwards.
TCTATGGGGGATAATGGTAAGTCATATTCTTTTATCTATTAGAATATTATCATTTAAAAGTTTTTAAGTGTCTACTGTCTAGTATGTTGGTGTACATATGCTAACTTTAACCCTTTTGCTACACATATGCACAATCCTGAACTTAATATAAATCTGAAAATCAAAACCCTGAATTTTAATAATAACAGAATCCAAAATTTTAAACCAAAAACATATTAATATTTAAATTCAAAAATAATCCTAAAGTGTGTTAATTAATAATTGTAATAAGATGGTTAATTATTGACTGATCATAAGCTTAATCCTAACCATGTCCTTGTACATATAATTCAAGTGATGTCCCCAACTCACAGCTCTAATCCTATCCCAAATCCAACCCTACTTTTATACTCTATGCATATCCCCAACTCTATCCTTATTCCCATTCCTAACATGAATTGACCTAACCGTTCACATTTTTCCTAGCACATCTCAATTTCTAAACTCAATACCTCTGCGTAATCCAAACTCTATTGCCAAGTAAATTCTTATTCCTAACATAACTTTTAACCTAACTCCTAAACCAAACCCACCCTAATCTAAATTATTTTCTTGGTTTATTAAAGAAAACTTTTTGTTTGCTTGTTCCAAAAACATTTCATGGTGCATTAGAGTGCATTGCATTTATAGGATGGAAGCTGATAACGATCTGGATAAAAGTACCAAATCATCTGTGACATGGCAGTGACATAATGAGAGGGAGAGATTTCGATAGTAATACGACGGCATTAGTTTACTTTTCTTTCGACCCTTTAGTGAGGATTTTCTTGACATCACATAGATCTTGATGGAGCTTACTTCGGCACAACATTTCCGCACCTCTTTCTGATGACATATCCACACCTGAAGCCACAGAAGCCATCGCAGCGGTATGTGCCAAGAGTGTTTGGGTTCAAAATTCACAAGCCATGATTGAGAGGTAAGCTATAAAATCGGGCTACATCTTGTCAGGTTCTTCACTGGGAATTTAGTGGAAGAAATTCTCCATCAGGCAGGACTAAAGAGTTGGGTGACATCGCAAACTCATCTATTCACCCACTCGGAAATCATGTGAGTTGGGATTGACTCAATTCATCAAGCCAGTGTTTTATTTTTTTACTTCAGTTGTTGCCATAGGAGCTTGAGAGTTTTCTGGTACATCATATAATTTGTTTGACTAGTGTTGTTCAATGACTTTTTAAGGTATCATATGCTCCAGTGCTTGATTGGAAACTTGTTTCAAGGAGATTATACCTCCATTGTTTTCGTTTCTCTGTCTGCTTGGTGTTATTGATCTGTGTGACATTGCTGCTTCTAGAGAAATTCTGCATACAGTACGAGTCTTTACCCGCATCTCCATCAGCAGCAAGGATGTGCTATAGCCCTTTGGCCTGCAGCTAGCTTGTGATTCATTCTTTTAGGATTGTTGCTTGTTAGTCTGAAAGCAAAGGACTACTGTTTGCATGAATGCTTGTTCACGCATTTTTCTTGCCTGAGAAACACTAGTCTTGCACATCTTTTGTTCATTATGTGAGTTTAGGCTTCTCTGTTTTGTGCTTTTCTACCCTGAAAACTGATAATGAGGTCACAAGCATCAGCAGTAATCTCATTATAAAGTACCATCTCATTCAGCATCACCAGTAGTAAATCTTCATAAAGTAGCATCTCATTCTGAAAATTTATCAGTCACAAATCCAAAGATTAGCCTCATTAAACTAAATTAGGTCTCAAATAAGCAGAAATGGGCATTCGTATCTCGTTCAAATTACAACCTTTAACCAAAAACAGACTCTAAGCAACTAGCAGGACAGCCTGTCGAGTAAATCTAACTCTCTGTCTGCTCCCTCAGCCTCCTGATGGTGCTCCGAACTGTGACAGCACTAGCAGTGCTGAAAAATCAAAGAATATATGTTAAAGATTATACACACATATATATATATAAAAAAAAAACTGGTGCAACAAGAGAGTAATTCAATAACAACTGTTGGAATTCAAACTTAGGAATCAGGGGCAAATTATGATTAGCTCAGAAATGAACTTGAACTAATAAAAATAAAAGCTTAACAAAAGAAAAAGTTAGCAAGGAAAAAAAATCAAATTTATGTCCCAATGCACATACAAGAGAAGCAACCGTAGTAACACATAATAATCGCAGTGCGGACAAGGAAACAATAATAAAATATCTAAATAAAAGTGGCCAACTTTTCATGAAATTCTTATTTACAAAAGGCCAGATGTATTGATGGACAAAAATAACATCGAGAATAACTTAGTTGGCAAAACAATATGTGATGAAAAAAACAATCTACAATCTATATAAAAGGGATTATGCTTTGATGAAAATCTAATTTTCAGAATGCACTGATGGATTTATTATTGACAAGGCAATGAGATTGAGTATATCATATGGTTAGCAGAAGTATAATCATACTTCAATGTGTATGCACCGCCTGCTTTAACCTTGCCACAGTCCTTGCAGCCCCAGATCCCAACAGCCTTCCTTTTCACGGCATACTGCATCAGGACAAGGTCACCACCTTTAGCAATGATAATCAGAAATGATGAAAATAAAAGCAAGTTAGTGCTTCACAAAAGTTATTGTTTCACATATATTGTACCTTCCCACAGAACTCACAGAAGTACTTTGCATGTTGGCTGACCTCCATTTTCTTAATTTGCTTCCTTAAACTTGCACCGTATCGGGTGCCTGCATTGTAAATTTTTTCAGACCTCACATAACTTTCAAAAACCAAGAATAATAGGCTTCTTTTGACTGATCAAGGGTTACAATTAGGTAAAATGAGCACTTACCATACTTTCCAACAATTCCAGCCTTCTTGGTACGCTTAGTCTGAGTACACAATAAAATGTGGCAACAATTAAATAGCTATATATAGCGCACAACAAAACTTTCAGCAAATTTAGTGTACAAAAGATGTATTTGATCACAACTCCTCTTGCAAAATAGCTAACAAGAGGAGAATGACATCAAAGAGATGAAGGAGTATGAGGTCTCTCAGTAAATTCTTTGAAATTTGAAATGTGGCAAAATAACAGTTCTAGGAAACGTAAGTGAACCAGAATGACAAGGAATCTGTTTATAGAAACCATGACAAACATAAAATTTTATATAACATGGTATTAAACTCAAGGTGCTAATAACTGAGCTGCCACTCGTGGAGATACATCTGTCCATACTTAGCAAGTCAATAAGAAAAGAAAAAGAAAACTGACAGGGAAGATACGGAGAAATGATGCAATAAACCAGAAGGAACTGAATCCTAAATAGTTTTTGAGGAATGGTACATGTTTTGATAGTTCAACAATGAAGAATAATTGGAAAACCAGAAGATACGGAGAAATAATGCAATAAACCAGAAGGAACTGAATCCTAAATAGTTTTGAGGAATGGTACATGTTTTGATAGTTCAACAATGAAGAATAATTGGAAAACCAGAAGATTAGTCTATGTAGCTCAAAGAGGCAGAGACACACTCTTGTAGCACAAGAACAACTCTTTTCAATCTTCAGGCAAGCACTGATTCACAAAATGTTTTTCAAGAATAGTAGATGAAGTTCCAAATACTTGATTCAAAACATACAGATAATTATTGATCAAGAATAATCTGAAATTCATTAAAATATCCTACATATCTCAGAGGCAGAAGGAAGCCCTCGTTAAACAAGAAAAAAAAAATCTCAAACAATCTTGACACTTGGCAACACTTCTGAAAATTGTTTCCTATTCAACATTGTTTTCTTTTGCAACATTGTCTTTCCCTTTAAAGATTTACTATCTGAAGAAACTTGCAGTGTTTTGTCATGCATTTACTACTCATAACTTGTCCATCACAATTCACTAATAGCATAAAAAAATTCCCAATGTTGAAAAATCCAGCCTCCCAAAATTCTAGATAGGGGATAGAAATCCTTATGATTGCCACACATGCTTGCTGGTATAATCATCTTGTGATTGCCGCTGTAGCCACTTGCTGGTGGCATTTAGGCCCCAACTTAATATAACTCGGCAGCATCAATCTAAAACCGGTACCAAAACCTTAGCATCTTTTTATTTCTTAGAAAAGGCGAGAACAAGATTCAACTTGCTTCTTATAAGAGGCAGGTAAGGTGAAGTTCGATATTCCTAAACAAACCATACATCTTAATTTAGGACTCAGTTAACACCCCTTATATTCCAATTGAGTGGTGACACAGCAGTGGTCTGGCACCATCTATCTTTTAATTTCATCCTTCCTCACTTTTGGTATCAGCCGGAACTGATGCTCTTAGGGACAGGGCAAACAACAGTATGCCACAGCACCTATCATGTTTCACTAAAACTTTCAACTATTCAAGCAATGACTGTAAGACATCTAAAGTTCATTGTCCATGTTAAACGCCTATAAACTACAAACCAATTCTATGGGATAAAGCATGTTAGCAAGATGTAACTTCGGTCTTGTTGACTCAATCAAATGTCATTTCAACGAACTGTCACCTTAATTTAGAGGTTGCTTGCTTGTAGGAAAAATCAAATTGAAATCTGATCTTGGCAGGCCCTTTGGGGAGATTTCACAATTCTTATTTCTTTGCGCAAAAAAAAAAAAAATCAGGAAAAGTCCTTTGGGGCTCATGACCAGTGCCTAAAATGGCATTTTTCTTCTCTCTGGTTTCGGCCTGGTTGGGATTAAAGGTTGGGAACCCGTACGGACGGGCCCCACTTGCTCAGGCTTCACACGGATTGTGAAGCGAATGAGCCCGCCCGCCCGCCTTTTCCGTGTGGAGCCAAACAGACACTTAGAGGGGATAGAATTCCAAAAAAGATGTAAATGGATATCAATAGATCCAATCCAAGATTTGATTTAGCACGCATATTAAACTGGACAATGAGCATCATGTTTAAGGGCCCGTTTGGCTCCAAGCGAAAAAAGTGAAAAAGGCGAGCAGGCTCATTCACGCCGCAATCTGTGTGAAACCTGCGCAAGTGGGGCCTGCCCGTACGGATTTTCAACCTTTTCTCCCCACCTCCTCCCACAAGGTCGAAACCGGAGAGAGGAAAAAAATGTCGTTTTGGGCACTGTTCATTAGCACCAAAAGACTTTTCCTGAGCACCAAAAGACTTTTCCTGATTTCTTTTCTTTGCACAACAAACAAGAATTGTGAAAATCCCCTCGGGCCCGTCAAGATCATATTTCAATTTGACTTTTCCTACAAACAAACAGCCTCTAAGCTAATTAAGTGGAAGTTAAATTTGAAGGATATTGATGCTCATACAAGTAATCTTCTTTGCTCCATTATTTTATTACAGCTGCAAGCCTATACAAATTAATCTATTCATAGGTGCTAGCCGTATGAAGGTTTTCTCCTTTATTCCTCTTGTAGAACCTTCCAAGTTCTGTATAATTCACCACCTCTTTGGCTTCCTATACACCCATGTATACTCTACAATTGACCTACTCTTACTCACACATGTTTTAATACATTTTCTAAGGTGAATGACCTCTTATGGCTTAATTTATCCTATTCGATCAAGCAATATATCAGAGATACCCCATTTCTAATAGATTTTCTTTTTCACTCAGCTCATAAAATCACCTAAGATTTTGCTTTCATTTTATTATTACAACGAAAATTTAACATTAGATTCATCTCTTTAATCCTTCAATGATCTTTTGAATCAAATCTTATTCACAATATTTCCACTTGATGAAATTTAACGCATAATCCCTCATAACACCATAAGATTATTGTCACCCAATTCGAATTAACACAAACAAAACAACTCGAGCTGTGAACTAAATGAACAGATCTATAGAGAAATTGGCAAAGAATCAAGATTGCAGCTTTTATCTAGTTCAGTAATGGATTAATACAAGAGCAGTAAAAACCCTTAAAACAAATGAGGTACGAGGGAGGTTGAAGAGCCTACCATTTTTGCGGCGTTAAGGGGAGAGTGACTGAAAACCTAGACGAAGCAAAATCCTACCCTCGATGCTCTCAAACTCGGCGGAAACCCTAACCCTGAATTTTATATAGAGGCTTTAAGCCGTAGAGTTATCTGGACCGTCTATAAGTCGTGAATAGGATTGAACGGTTGGGATTGTCGTATCCTTTGAATTGTATTTGGGCCGGGCCAGTTTGGGTTGTAAACGGATCCAATGTGACCAACTGCCATACGGCCCATACCACTGCGGCGAGGGCTGCAAGTGGGTCGAGTTCCGGTTTTGGGTCTGTCTTAAACCATACCCGATAGAAAATAGCTTGTGATCCATCATGATTGATATTTTTTAGCACTAAACCCATTTTTGTTGCCTGATTTTTTCAAGTGTTTGCGGGTATCTTCAGGTTCTATAAGATCGGATTCAAATTTGTTGGATTTAATCATGTTCATTGGAGTTTTCGGGTCTGGATGAGGCAAAATCGGATCGGATATGGTTTGGGTATGGATAACTCGAACCCACTTACGGTTCAGACAGTGAGTCTATTGGTCTCAGTTTGATCTACTATAATTTGGAAAGCAACTTCCTTTATCGTTCCCCATTTCTCCCCCAACTGCTCCACGGGACCCACACGATTTCCACTTAGGGTGCCACCGGATACGGATTATCCGCGGATATCCGCATCCGAATCCGCCTCCAATCCGGATACGGATATCATTTTTCACATCCGTCAATATTCGTATCCGTATCCGTATCCGAAAGGTAGGTGCGGATATGGATATGGTAAAAGTAATATCTTATTCGTATCCGATCCGATATCCGAATGTTGCGTGTTTCATAATGATATCGATATGGAGAAGACTATTCTTCAATGGAATAAGATATTAAATTTGATATTTTGAGTTGGTAAAAAAGTAATAGGGAAAAGTATTCGATTCTTGCAAGAGCACCACATGATATTTTGAGTATTTCGACATCAACCATGTCATCCGAATCGACATTTAGCACCGGAGGACGTGTAATCTATTGTTATAGAAGTCAAATGACAATGAATACGATGAATGTATTGATATGTACACAATAATATCATAGTATGTATCACATTTAATATTGTAGTAGATGAGATAAAAAGTAATATAAGTATTTCTGTTTAATTTATCTTTAACCATATCCATTTTTAACATATCCGATTAGTATCCGCATCCGATCCGCTGATATCCGATTTATCTCTAATATCCGATTTTGGCGGATACGGATATCATTTTTTCACATCCGCCAATATCCGTATCCGTATCCGTATCCGAAGGTTGGGTGCGGATATAGATATGGTAGAGATAATATCCGATCCGTATCCGATCCGATGGCACCCTATTTCCACTGCACCCAGTTGTCAGCAAAAGATTCATGATCGCAAACGGGTGCAATAAAATATTATTCAGACGTCTTCTCTTATTTGTTCTTCTCCTCCACTTTCGTCTGTCTCCAATTCTTTCCCTGTACCTCCGGATCACCCAAATATCAAAGATCCCCTAACCTGCTCCAGCGCCGGCGGTCACGATGCTGATGCTCATAAACTGCTCCGGCTGCCGCACCCCCCTCCAGCTCCCGCCCAACGCCGGCTCCGTCCGCTGCGCCCTCTGCTACTCCGTCACCCACGTGGCAGCGCCCGGCAACCAAATTACGTATCTGCCCCTCCTCCTCCCCCCGCCCCCCACCGAGGGCCGGAACCCCCACCGGCGCACGGTCGGAAGAGGGCGCTGATCTGCGGTGTATCGTACCGCAGGACCCGGCACGAGCTCAAGGGGAGCATCAACGACGCCAAGTGTATGCGCTACTTTCTTGCCAATCGCTACCATTTCCCCGAGGAATCTATCCTTACGCTCACCGGTCGGTAACCGTAACTCACACTCTTGAATTAAGTAGTTGCAAATCGCTTGTTTCCTTTGGACCTTTTTGAATAGATTTTGCAGAGAAATCAGTAATTTGCATCTTTGTATCTTATTGTCTTCTGTAAACTTATTTCAAACTAATTTTAGTCCTAAAATAATGAAAAAAAAAATCTAAAATAAAAATACTTGCATATGCATTTGCACGCACCCAAAAACCTAGTTTGATGAATGTGTGTGCCTACGCAATGTAAGTCACATTATTGACTCATAACAGGCAGGCTCTGCAGATAAAATAAGTGTGATTAAATGGATTCTCATCCAAAATGAAATCTAATAGATTTTTACAACAAATGTCCACACAATCCTAATCAATTGACCTATATGTTGATGAAATAAATATAGATGCTCGCCGGGTGCAATCTAGAGTTGGTGTGGTAGATCAGAAGTTAGTCTTTATGAATTCAGAAACGTTTATCTCAGGAAAGTCAATCCTGAGAGATTAAGTACAATTTAGGAAGGTCAGGCACTTTATTGTGAAACCGTGTCATGTCATGACACGACACAACATTTCTAACCGTGTGATTGTTATTTTGTACTTACATGTTATGACACGACACGACACTTCTAACAGTGTCATTGTTATTTTGTATTTATTGCTTCAGAATTTTCCATGTGTCAATGCGTCGTGTTGTATCATACCCGTGCCAGTACAACGTACAGTGTTAGTGACATGTGTCTGTGTCAGTGCAACATGGAGTGCAATCTTTCATTGCTTTGAATTTTCTTTAATAATTCTGAAGTATGCTAGAACATTATTAATGCGCACTATAATAGTTTAACATTTGACTCTAAATCCCCTGAATTTTAGGCCATGTATCACTTTTTCCTAGCTGGATGTTAAGAGAAGAAGGGAATTTTTTTTATTGATCTCAATGTTAACAAGGGTAATACTTTTTGTGTGTGTGTGTGTGTGCGCGCACACGCGCACACACACACATATACAATCGTGAGTCTAATTAGAATAGGTCTAAGAAAGGAAACCTAACTAACAGACAACTGTGTATATATTTCAACACTCCCTTCAAACTCATGGTGGAACGAAGATCAAGAGTTTGGACAAAAGTAGCGAAACTGAGGAATAGTTTGAGCCTTGATGAAAATATTAGCTACTTGCTCCTTGGAAGGAATATAGGAAAGAGCAATCTTCTTAACAGTGTATACCGGACGAGTCACTTGACAATCAACTTCAATATATGGGTGCGCTCATAGAACAAGGACTAGACTAGTGACAACAGAGATGACACTCTTATTGTCACAATATAGGAAGATATGAAGTGGACTCAGACATTCATATCACACAATCATTTTAGCTCAATGGAAGCGTCAGCTATTGCTCGATACTCAGCCTCAGTACTAAATCGGGCAACAATGTCTTGACGCTTGCTACGCAAAGAAATTAGGAAAGATCCAAGAAAGATGAGTGGTGGAACGACGAGTGTTAGGATCATTTGCCCAACCAACATCTGAGTAAGGTTGAAGAGTGAATGAGAATTTGAAGGAAAGAGTAGAGATTGAGTCATGGTTCCACGAAGATAGCAAAGTATACGAAGAAGAGCCGCATGTGTCGATGTGGGGCACTGACAAACTGACTCAGGATAGTACCGCATAAGAGTCTTGATCGAATAGTAGAAAAATAAATAAGTGCACCAACAAGTTTCCTGTACCGTGTGGGTTACGGTAGAGGATCACCATTATCCCTACAGAGATTCAAGTTTAGCTCCATGGGAGTAGAGAAAGATAGAAAATCAGCAAGAGACGAGCGGATAGTAGCACGCTTTCGAGTATCAGAAATATATTTCTGCTGTGAGAGTAGATAACCCTGAGAAGAGTAAGCAACCTTATGCCTAGGAAATAATGCAGAAGACCAAGATCTTCCATCTCAAACTAACTCTGAAGGTACTGCTCCAAAGAGGTAATAGCAAAAAGATTACTCCCAGTTATGTTACGTCATCAACATAGAGTAAAAGTAGAACAATTTATCGGGCTAATGTATGATAAAATATGACATGATCAGCAAAACTGTTGGCCCAAAGGCCTATCACTCTAGTTTTGATGATGATCAACTCATGTAGTTATGTTTACTAATGATCTTGTGTTTAATTAGTGACAGATTGTTATCAAGATCTTAGTAGGTGTGGAGCTTCAACAAAGGATTTAAAGACATATTTGGAGCTAGCACCGGTTGATTCACGAGCCTATGCATTAAGATCACATCATGTACTCAAGAGGAGTCGAGCTCGTTGGATTGCATTTGGACCAAGTCAAGATGATGAGAAGACTTCAAGGGAAGACTTCAAGATCAAGACTTGTGTCTAGGTATAAGATTTTTGTTTTTAGATAAAATGTAAAGGATAGAGTAGTTGGTGGATTGCTCAAGTACATATACACACACACTCTTGATAGTTTTGTTGTTACAAAAGAATTTTTATTTTGGAAAATACATGTTTGGATTTTAGTTTTCATGTTTACATATCTTTTAAACCAAAATCATGTTTAGAGCTTAATGCCAAAAACATAGATATTTCATCTTAATTGTGTAGTGGATCATATCCATACACACTATGCTTTAATGAATTCAAAATATCTTGTTTTTGTATCTTGAAGAAGTTTATGGAAAATAAGTTTTTGGAAAAATACAAGTTTTCTATTGAGCCAATATTTTCATTTACAAAAATCGTCCAAATCATTTATAACATGCCTTAATTTTGTGCAAGCATGTTTGTTTATCAAAGTATATTGGTAAAACTATTTTTGTAGATTTTTAAGTATTTTATGGGATTTTATTTGAGCCAAAAAGACAAACTTTTTAATCCCAGAAAAATTGTTTTCAGGCTTCAGAATCTAGTCGACTTACTACCTTGATAGTCGACTAACTCTGAAGTCGGTCGACCGGCTCGGTCGACCGACGTGCACAGCGTGCATGCCTTGACCTGGCAGATGGCCGGTCGACCGACCGAGTCGACCGGAACTGAGAGCAGTGCTCTCTGTTCTTTTGGGTCGACCGGAGGCTCCAACGGTCTGATTTTTGACCGTTGGCGGTCGACCGACAGGTCTGAAGACCCCAACGGCTAGTTTTTGACAGCCTATAAATTTGGGGGTTTGGTCTTTGTTTTGACATAAGATTTTAGGAGAGCCTTGAGCCAGTTTTTTCCACTCCATTAAAAGAGTTTTCTCCACAAATTTGAGCGCTAATTCTTCCAATCAAAAGGGGAGTTTTTATCAAGAGTGTTTAAAGTGATTCTTTGAGTTTTCCTCCACCATTCTCTTCCTTATTTTCTCACACAACACTTGAGCTATCCATTGCTATATCTACCCTATAGGGAGTGTTATTGTGAGAGGATTTTAGGTGATCAAGAGTTGTGATCACCAAAGTTCTACTTTGTTCCTTTGAGGAGGCGGACGGTTGTGTTCGCATTGTTTCAGGTCCTAGTGGGGACTCGGTGGTTTCGAGTTCGTGTGTGAACTCCGTGTTTGAGGTGCGGCCTCGGCGAGCCGGTGGGCTTGCGGTGTGTACGGGCTAGAGAGTCCGAGAGTTGTAGGTGTTGCGGCACCGGGTGATCCATTGGGATCGATCATAGTGGAAATCCTTCGTGTGTCGAAGGCGGGGATGTAGAGTAAGGGTGCTCGAACCTCGAAACAAATCCCTTGTGTTTGCGATTGCTCACTCTCTCTCTGTCTCTTTTATATCTTGCATGCTATTACTTGTCTTTATTTCTACATGCTAGATATTCATTGTGCTTAGTTGATATACTTGCTTGGGATTGTTTGCTAACACTTGTATTTAACCAAGAGAGCCAACGCGGCACCTCAACCCATTCAAGGGGAATCTAGAGGAGTTTGTCCAGAGCCCTTCACGGGGAATTCGACAACACTCTTGTGTTATACGTGGTGTTTAGTGTAATAGTTTAGTTTAGGTCATAATTGTTTTAGCTTCCGCATTATTTGGCATTAAGTGACCATTAAATTAGTCTTCACCTATTCACCCCCCTCTAGGTGAACCTTCAATTGGTATCAGAGCTTGGTACTCTGATTTGGGTCTAACAACCTAGAGTTAAAGATCCTCATTTTTAGGCTAATCACATATTTTGTACACACCCATGGACTTCATGTCACCACCCACCTTTGACATTCTTAACATCCAAATTTGGAAGGTTAAGATGTCTATGTACCTCAAGGCCTTAGGCATTCATGTTTATCTTGCTACAATTAAAAATTCTTATATTAATGATAGCAAGAATTTTGAGGCTAATGCAAAGCCCTTCATGCTTTAAAGTCAACCCTAAATGATGATTATTTATCTAGGGTTTCTAACATTGATTCGGCTTTGTAGTTTGGAACATCATCACCACCCTTGGCGAAAAGGATCTATATTATGCCGGAGCGATTCGGACGTTGGAAGCAACACCTCCAACTTGTGCTATATGGTCCAAGGGGATAACCCCCTTGAGGTAACTACCGAATCCGAGGATGAGGACATGTCATTTGATGAGCTTACTACATTTTGTCAATTATTGCTTGAAAAATATGACATGATTAAAAAGAAAAATAAAAATTTGAAAAAGAAATTTGATTGCATGCATATAGAACAAGATTCATTTAAATCTAAGATTGCATGCTTAGAAAAGGAAAAAGAAGATTTGAAAAATGAAAATGTTTCCCTTATGTCCAAATTGAATGATTTTTGTGAAGGAAACACTAATTTGAAAAATAAAATTACTTTGGTGGAAAAACAAAAAGAAGTTGTTTTTCAAGAAAATAATATTTAAAAAGAAAAATGATTGAAAAAGAACAAGAAAAAGTTTCTAAAAAGAAAAGACTTTTGATCATGCTTTACATGCCACCACTTCTATTGATCAAAATGAAGTAAATGTTTTGAAAAATAGGATTAATTGTTTGAGTTCAACTTTGAACTCTTGTGCATTTAATCATTCTAGGTTGGAGTCAATGTTTTCAAAGAAACAAACTCCACACATTCATGCACAACATCATCATGCATTTGCTTATGTTGCACGTCACGATCATACACATTCACATAAGCATCTTAAGGTGTACACATGTACACATTGTGGCCGCAAAGGCCATTTAGCAAAATTTTATTTTGACAAGTTGCATTCTTTAAATTTTGCTAATAAAAATTTTGGGTTCCTTACAAGACTAACCCCAAAGGACCCAAGAAAATATGGGTACCAAACCCCCACCGTGTGTTTTTGATGTAGGTGAGGGCTCTCACAAAACGTGAGAGGAATGGTGCCTTGGTGGTGGTTGCATGGACTACAAGGACATACATTTGATGCACCGCTATCAAGGAGTTTTTGGTGGGATGACCACCATGCTTGGAGCTTTGGAGTTGGTAACAATCTCTAAACTCCTACTTTTTATGTACATGCTTTTTACATATATCATATTCATAGCATGTTCATGTTTTAATTGTTTTTGTACTTCATGTGGTAAATTCATGTTTAGATGTAGATTCCATTAAAACTTGTATTTATACATGTACAAATAGTGAGAACAAATTGATTCATATATGTTTGCACTTCATGCTCATTTGTACCCACTATATGCACATGTATAAGCTAGTTTTGATGATCTCCTCATTTATACTTATTTTGCCAATTTTCATGTTTTACTTCATGTATATGTATTTTTGTATTCAAATCTAATAAATATACATATATACCCGTGAGTCTCTTGCCTTCATGCAAATACATTTGATAGACTCTTTTATGTTTGGGATATGTATGTGTATTGTTAGGATTGGATAAATCATACATATACCTAGAAGTGTGTTTTGTTTTAATGAAAAATGATTTTTCATGTTTGTTTGATAAAAATAAAAAAAATTATACTCACACTTTTTGAGCTTCAATGTCTATTTTCATGAAAATGCTATTTACATGACTTTTGAACACTCACACTTTATTTCTTTTGTCATGACTTTGATTCATGAACATATTTGTGAGCTTCATAGATCGAGTGTCAATTCTTGTATTTGGTATGATTCATGAAATACATATGCTTTGATTTCATGTTTTTGAAGGATCTTTAACTAGTTTTTCAAAAATTATTTTAACTAGTTAATTATTCTTCATTTGGTAGTGATTTTCAATGATAAAATATTTTCAAATCTAATTTTTGAAAACCCCTACCATCTATGGGAGGTTGGATGGGAAATCATGTTCATGTATGCCTTAAAATGAATATCTTTTAAACTTGTGCATGATTGGGTGGTAGTTATATGAGATATACACTTGATCTTATTGTTATTTCAATTGGTATCATTGGATTCTTTCAATTGGTATCTAAATTGATAATTTTTGTATATACTCATATTTTGTTTGCTTATATATGTATGTATCAATGTCAATTGGTATACTCATTTCATACATATATATGATTTTCATGTGCTTAACTTACTATTGGTTCACATTTTTAAAAAAAAAGCACAAAGTTTATGATGAAAAATAAATTTTTGATCATTATGTTTACTATTGGTATCAATATGTTTCAACTTCATATTTGTTAAATTTCAATGGTATCAATATGATTTACAATAATGATTATTTTCAATTTGGTATCTTAAAATTTGTTTGTTTTACTAAAGCTCTGATACCTTTAAAAATTTTGTTTAAGAAAAATTAAAAAAAATTTACAAAAGTTTTGATTTGTATTGTCTATATGCAAGGAGAGCTTAACATCTCTTCTACATATAGATTCATGTTGAGTGTATTATATATTGAGGAGCTTGACAATCTCTTCTTTATGTGGTACACGTGTATAGGGGGAGCTTCACATCTCCTCTTATGCATTACATAATATATGTTATGTGAATTGGGGCTTGTCATCCCTTCTTCATGTAATGCATATGTGTAGGGAAGCTAACTTAGCGTCTTCCTCTTCATGAATGTATATCGCATATAACCTTTTATTGATATGTTTGACCCCTTATTGGTCTCTTTGTTTATGACAAAAAGGGGGAGAAAAAATTTGATGATTTTATTTTACCTTAAAGCCTTTGTTGATGATTGACAAAAAGGGGGAGAGGTATTTGCTATATATGCATGTTTTGTGAAAAAGGATTGTTTATGCATATATGTTTTGTTTTGCAAATAGGAGAAAAAGAATTTGATTTTGTTTTATCTCCTTGATTTGCATACATGTCATGTGCTTCATTTCCATATTATATTGTTTATTTGTTATGCATGAGTTAAGGGAGAGCTTCTTTGAAGCTTTACTTTAATCCATGCATATATAACTTCATGAGTTTTGTCATCATCAAAAAGGGGGAGATTGTTGGCCCAAAGGCCTATCACTCTAGTTTTGATGATGATCAACTCATGTATTTATGTTTACTAATGATCTTGTGTTTAATTAGTGACAGATTTATTATCAAGATCTTAGTAGGTGTGGAGCTTCAATAAAGGATTTAAAGACATATTTTGGAGTTAGCACCGGTTGATTCACGAGCCTATGCATCAAGATCACATCATGTACTCAAGAGGAGTCGAGCTCGTTGGATTGCATTTGGACCAAGTCAAGATGATGAGAAGACTTCAAGGGAAGACTTCAAGATCAAGACTTGTGTCTAGGTATAAGATTTTTGTTTTTAGATAAAATGTAAAGAATAGAGTAGTTGGTGGATTGCTCAAGTACATATACACACACACTCTTGATAGTTTTGTTGTTACAAAAGAATTTTTATTTTGAAAAATACATGTTTGGATTTTGGTTTTCATGTTTACATATCTTTTAACCAAAATCATGTTTAGAGTTTAATGCCAAAAACATAGATATTTCATCTTAATTGTGTAGTGGATCATATCCATACACACTATGCTTTAATGAATTCAAAATATCTTGTTTTTGTATCTTGAAGAAGTTTATGGAAAATAAGTTTTTGGAAAAATACAAGTTTCTATTGAGCCAATATTTTCATATTACAAAAATAGTCCAAATCATTTATAACATGCCTTGATTTTGTGCAAGCATGTTTGTTTATCAAAGTATATTGGTAAAACTATTTTTGTAGATTTTTAAGTATTTTATGGAATTTATTTGAGCCAAAAAGACAAACTTTTTAATCCCAGAAAAATTGTTTTCAGGCTTCAGAATCTAGTCGACTTACTACCTGATAGTCGACTAACTCTGAAGTCGGTCGACCGGCTCGGTCGACCGACGTGCACAGCGTGCACGCCTTGACCTGGCAGATGGCCGGTCGACCGACCGAGTCAACCGAAACTGAGAGCAGTGCTCTCTGTTCTTTTGGGTCGACGGACGGTCGACCGGAGGCTCCAACGGTCTGATTTTTGACCGTTGGCGGTCGACCGACAGGTCTGACAGACCCCAACGGCTAGTTTTTGACAGCCTATAAATTTGGGGGTTTGGTCTTTATTTTGACATAAGATTTTAGGAGAGCCTTGAGCCAGTTTTTCCCACTCCATTAAAAGAGTTTTCTCCACAAATTTGAGAGCTAATTCTTCCAATCAAAAGGGGAGTTTTTATCAAGAGTGTTTAAAGTGATTCTTTGAGTTTTCCTCCACCATTCTCTTTCTTATTTTCTCACACAACACTTGAGCTATCCATTGCTATATCTACCCTATAGGGAGTGTTATTGTGAGAGGATTTTAGGTGATCAAGAGTTGTGATCATCAAAGTTCTACTTTGTTCTTTTGAGGAGGTGGACGGTTGTGTTCGCATTGGTTCGGGTCCTAGTGAGGACTCTGTGGTTTCGAGTTCGTGTGTGAACTCCGTGTTTGAGGTGCGGCCTCGGCGAACCGGTGGGCTTGCGGTGTGTACGGGCTAGAGAGTCCGAGAGTTGTAGGTGTTGCGGCACCGGGTGATCCATTGGAATCGATCATAGTGGAAATCCTTCGTGTGTCGAAGGCGGGGATGTAGAGCAAGGGTACTCGAACCTCGAAACAAATCCCTTGTGTTTGCGATTGCTCACTCTCTCTCTCTTTGTCTCTTTTATATCTTGCATGCTATTACTTGTCTTTATTTCTACATGCTAGATATTCATTGTGCTTAGTTGATATACTTGCTTGGGATTGTTTGCTAACACTTGTATTTAACCAAGAGAGCCAACGCGGCACCTCAACCCATTCAAGGGGAATCTAGAGGAGTTTGTCCAGAGCCCTTCACGGGGAATTCGGCAACACTCTTGTGTTATACGTGGTGTTTAGTGTAATAGTTTAGTTTAGGTCATAATTGTTTTTAGCTTCCGCATTATTTGACATTAAGTGACCATTAAATTAGCCTTCACCTATTCACCCCCCCTCTAGGTGAACCTTCAAAAACTCTCTGTGTAGCTGACAGGAAGAAGGGACTGACGAAACCTCTCAAACCAAGCACAGGGAGCCTATTTGAGACCATAAATAGCACAGTGAAGACAATGGACATGATCTTGTGGACCCTAGCAGGATGCTGCATATAAACTACCTCATGTAAATCACTCATGAACAAAATAGTGTTGTTGAGTGAAAGCATCACCATGAGGATGCAGAGAAGTTGGTGATGGTGTCGCGTGGAGGCTGAGGTCAAGGTTTTCGATCTCGAGGTTGGCATCGATGAAAGCATCAGCGGCGTCGTCGGCAAGCTGGAGTCGGCACTAGACAGAACTCGTACCTTGATTTTTGACTTGGGATAAATAGAATTTTTTGAGGATTTTTTAGGAGATTTTAGAGAAATTTTTAATCTAGGGTTTTGTGAAGAAGATTAGGGTTCTTGGAGGAGATGAGAGAGAGCTCTGATACCATGTTAAGAGAAGAAGAAAAAATCCTGTTATTGATATCAATAATAATAAGGGTAATACCCTGTGTACTGTGAAGCACGAGCACTTCAAAGTGAATGTTGTGTCTGTGTTGGATACGTGTCGGGCATCGAAACATGTAAGACACTTGCCCGACACATGTTGGACACTCCGATGTCGTGTAAGAGTCTAAACAATCATAAAATTACGAGTCGACACCCTGTCCAATACCGTGTCGGCATTAAATAAAATTTAAAGATCATGTACTAGATATCTAAAAGTCACATGTCGCTTAAAATAAATATGAAAAAAATATCATTCTGACAAGCAAATATGTTAATAGAATTTATACTCATCACGAACTAGGTGAGGCATTAGTTAGATTTTTTTTTTAAGATTTTTTTCGTTTTGTATGTTACTTTATAGAAGCTATAGATGTAAATTATTTAGATTTTATTTTATTTTTCATCTTACCTTTAATAAAACTAATTATTCATATTTGATTATTTTTTGACAAGTTAATTATTCATTATTCTACTCACATAGGTAGAGTTGTGTAGAAATATCTACTTTGGAAACTACCGTTGAAAAATTAAAGAAAATACACTTCTTTGAAAGTATGAGAAAATATCAGAAAAATAGAAACAGGGGGAGGAAATTTATCTATATGTAATAATAATAATAATAAAATATTGCTTGTCGTGTCCTCGTATCCTTTTTTTTATTTTGCCGTGTCCCGTGTCCGTGTCGTATTCGACCCATGTCCGTGTGCGTGCTATATAGCCTATGTACATATACAATCATGAGTCTAATTAGAATAGATCTAAGAAAGAAACCTAATTAATATACAATTGTACATATATTTCAACACTGGAAAAATCAAACATGTAAATTCAAATCTTGTGATATGGTTTGCCTATAACATAAAGAAGATATGCCACAGTTCTTTATAAAGAGGATTTATATGAAACATTTGTATATGTCCCAATCCTTGAGCATATAAGAAAATTTGAATGATGTTGCTCCCCTCGTTCAGCATTTATTGTATTAATTGAAATGTGGCAGTTTAAATTTGTGAAAGTATGATTAGTTCAAAATCCAGATATCAGATCTCCTCCTTTCCATTTTACATCAAAATGAGGTCGGCTATACAGCACAACACATTCATGCCAAGAAGGCTCCACTAAATACTTCCAAAATTTTGTATAAAATGATAAAATACATTTTCATCAAAATTTTCACTTGCACATTTGCTAGAAATGTAGATATTTTCAAAATGCCTTTCTGTGACATCTCCTCTATAAAACTCTTAATTGTGTCCTGTTTTGAAAGTTGATTTGCAGAAGAAGAAACTGACCCATATAGGATCCCAACCAAGCAAAACATAAGGATGGCATTGTATTGGCTCGTACAAGGTTGTCAACCAGGAGATTCACTGGTATTTCACTACTCCGGCCATGGTTCACAACAGAGGAATTACAATGGCGATGAGATAGATGGCTATGACGAGACAATTTGCCCCTTGGACTTTGAAACACAAGGAATGATAGTCGATGATGAAATAAACACGACCATTGTCAGACCGCTTCCTCGCGGGGTTAAACTTCACGCCATTATTGATGCGTGTCATAGTGGCACTGTCCTGGATCTTCCGTTTCTCTGCAGAATGAATAGGTC
Source organism: Agave tequilana (assembly GCA_038442645.1). Taxonomy (NCBI): domain Eukaryota; kingdom Viridiplantae; phylum Streptophyta; class Magnoliopsida; order Asparagales; family Asparagaceae; genus Agave; species Agave tequilana. The sequence goes on along the minus strand of JAVJIF010024952.1, from coordinate 43,748 downwards.
AGTAACATTCATAGTGACCTTACAATTTTATTCTGTTTAGAAATGGGATTGTTCCTATAACTTCTAGTTTACAATGATAGCACAAGATCATGCAGTCAAAGTCTGCAAGGTTTTTTCCTGCTAGAATCAATAACCTTTAAAGTTAAAGACTTTTAGCGCAAGGAAAAAAAAACATGTATTGGCTTATTGTTGTCGTTCATCTGATATTAGAATCATTTCGTTTTTGAAGGACTGGGCAATACGTTTGGGAAGATCATCGCCCTCGATCTGGTACTTGGAAAGGTACGAGTGGTGGGAGGCCATCTCATTCAGTGGTTGTGATGATAATCAAACCTCTGCTGATACCTCGGTGAGCCCCTTCAACCCGTAAACACAATCGATTTAGAGTTTGTTGAATATGTTACAAAATCTGAAATGGTTATTGTTTTGAAGAAGTATCAGCAGCTGAATTTGGCGAAATTGTTAGTGTTTTTCATTTACACATGTTCTTGCATTCCAGGCTCTGTCGAGGATCACATCGACTGGAGCCATGACATACTCTCTCATCCAAGCCATTGAGCACGGCAATAGCACCACCTATGGGAGCATACTCACCTCTATGCGATCAACCATCCGAAACACAGCTGGAGCAGCAGGCCCAGTTGCATCGCTCATCAGCACGTTGCTCACAGGGAGCAGCTTCGGCGCATTGAGACAGGTCAACTTCAGTCTTAACATTTTGTGGTTCTTAAGCCTTGTTTGGCAACAAGAGTCAGCTCAAGAATTGAGCCAAGTCTTATTAAGTCTTGTCAATATTTGGCAAGAGTTAGCAAAAAATCATAGAGTTTAGGAAGTAATGATGATTTTGAAATTAGATCAAAACCACTCTTACAACCACCTCGATAATCACCCAATTCAGGAGTTAGTAATTCCCCCAAAAGATTGAGAATTGGCCTCTTTTTCTCTTTTTCCTTTATCTCAAACGTTTAACTCCAGCTAAAACCAAATAACCCAAAAGATCTAATTCCCAAGTCCTTTATAGTTCTCTTCTTCCAAGGCACTAACTCTTAATTCCTAACTCCACTCGCCAAACACAGCCTTAGAATTCAGAGGAGAGTAACTAATCTGCTTGCTGTTTTCCCCTTTGCAGGAGCCACAGCTGACTTCTACCGATCCATTTGATGTTTATACGAAGCCATTCTCTCTTTGAATTCGTAGCATGTTGCATCATTAGCATTATTGACAATTTATATGCAGTGCTTCATGAGTTATGGGTTATATAGTTCTTTGTGATGTTGCTAATATTGTTTATTTACGGGAGAGCATGATCATGCAAATGTGCTTACGATCTCATCTCACATTGTAAAAGGACTTGCAAAAAAGTTGGCACTACTGGAATCTTATGAGAACATTTTACATACTTCATTTGTCTCAGCTTTACTTTCCTGTTGCATTTTAAACAAGAGGGGCAACCATACGGTACCCATTTACAAAGTGCTGGAGAGTGAGGCTTCATGGCAACTCTATGGAGGGCTCAGTTCCAAACAGCAGGAACGAGTATGGAGATGCTAGGGTACCTGAATTAGCATTAATCCTGCAATTCCAGTAAAATCTGGCTTACATTTTTCTTGTTCGTTCAATCTTAGACGTAAATTCAGCTCACCACGACAACCATAGGCCTTCGGATTTTCTGTGTGCTGAACAGCGTATTGAACTTGTTTGCTGGCCGCGACCTGATTTCGCTCTGGAATGCTGCAGACGTGGGGAAATGTATGCCGCTCGAGAAATGGATCAGATGGAAGTTCCATATATAATTTACCGTGAGATTCAAAGGAAAATTTGCATAGAAGATAGCACTGGAATGGCTTTCGTGAATCTCTGTGCTCACCAGAGCTAAACAAATAGGATTTCAAGCTACCAGTGCCCACAAGAATAGCCTCAATGTTTGGTAAATTGTGCAGCGCCTAAGAACACACCCCCCCCCCCCCCCCCCCCCCCCCAACCTTCCATTCTATTTCCATCTGCAGGTTCGACTTCCAAAGAATATCAAGGCATTTGCAAAAAAAAAACCTAGTACTATAAAACAAAGAACCCTAACAAAAAAACAGAAGATAATATTTCACCATGAGGCACCCAAAAAAAGAGAGAGAGAGAAAAAAAGAGGCCTAGATATGACATCTGAAACATGCTACCCTCTCAGAAATGGATCCAGCTTCTTTTTTGACTTGATGGGATGCGGTGGCCTGAAATCCTCCAACCGAATTTTGGAGCTTGTAAGGATCTCATTCAGAATGGAGTCTCCCTTCTCGGCTTTAATGATCTCCAGGATGCTGCCAAGGACGTCCGAGGCCAATCCAGACTCCATTAGACGCCCTGGCTCTTCCCCCCCTTCATGAATCAACTCCCCTATATCTCTCAACGGCACCACATTCTCCAATATAACCTTGACGAAGATGCGACCAAGGAACTCAGCTGCTCTTGGAGCATCATTCACCGCATCCTCCAACGCAGAGAGGACAGATTCAAACCTGTCAATTGTAAGAGGGTTAACAAACTTCAAATTTGAAATATGGGTAAGCCATGATTTGCTGTTTAAATTCCAGTAAACGATATGTTTACCCCTGAGTGAGTTGTACTTGACTAAGCAAGCTATCTCGAGAATTGCATAGATTAACCAGAAGCTTAGCCAACAAATCTCTCTCCATATCTTTCCTCTCAAAGGAATCTGTTACCCAGATTGATACCATGGAAGGATAGAAGCTCGGAGAGTTCAACTCTTTAATGCACAAAGCTACCTCCTCCTCATCCTTGGCACTGAAAATAAAAGAGAATTTTGTATAAGCACAAGATCTAAAGCAACAAAGACATACTTTTCACACGGATCAACGAGGAATGATATATTTGGCATGAGGATTGACTTGTACTATATTTTACAAACGAGCATATGGATTTCAGAATGTTTAAAGATAAATATTAACGACCTGTGCATTGCCAAGGAAGAAGCACATGACCAGAAACAATATTAAGTTTAATGATCAATAATCACTCGCATCTTCTGGTCCTTCTCAGCAAATATATCTTGCAGGTTGAAATAAAATATTGAAACTCAGAGAGCTTAAGCAGGGAATGTTTTAGATTGGAATCAATCAGAATTGGAAAAACAGATACGATACATAAAAGCCTATGCTGGAGCTACAGGTTTATACAGTAAAATAGATGGAATAACGTGACAAGTTTCATAAACTGAAAGCAAGTCAGAAATATGCAAAATATATGTTTATGCAAAATTTCACTGCCAAAACTATGAAGAAAGTTTTGTGTGTGACAGGGGGAGGACAGGCATTAAAAAGCAGAACATCAGACTCTGTCCTTGTATTTGTCTGCGCAATAGAAAACATTTTTTTTCCTGCCCTAGTAAATCATTGTTTACCTTGGGCCTCATTGGTGCATCTATTCAGTTTTACCATCTTCCTTACATTACAGTTTAAGGAAAAAGCTACAGTGGATCATCATGAAAATAGTGTCAAATTTGTCATTTCAGTCTTGATCCGTATTATGTCAATTATAGTCCAGCACCAACTGTTCGGTTTATACCACTGAAAGTTAATTCATAGAAAATATTTAAATAAGTCCCTACTCCAGTGAAGTTCATGTTTGAAGCCTTCAATGCGCTTCTCATTCTCCAGAATTTGAAGCTCTATTACTTCTAAATGTTTGAAGCTCTATTACTTCTAAATATTTAACATTGATTACATTAGAAGTTACAAGATCCAAGACCAACTTTTCTGTACAACTCTTATTATCCGAGAAATTTTAATTCTGTAATGCTTATCTCGCCGGGAATATAACGAGAATAGTAGCAATTAATGAATGATGCAAATGTACTTTAAACTTATTATTAAAAATTTACTGTAGATGTATTTGTACTAGTCTGAACTAACACGGATATGAGATGCAACAATACACAATACAGATATGTGGATATCAAGCAACAAGCGTGCACACATGCATGCATGTTTCTATGTATTCATCTGTATGCATTTATAAAGCACAAACATTTCAAAGTGAAACTTATGTTCGTATATGACACATGTCCGACACTGAAAATTGTCCAATACGTATTTCACACCATCACCGATTTGCCTTTTTAAAATTAAAAAAAAAGTGTGTCAGAGCCATGTTGCTCTAAAGAAAAATAGATCGCATCAAACACACAAAATCCATGTCTAGTTTAAACTGAATCACAAGGAACTATCATCAAGTTTCAAGCTTTATCAAAAGACTCCTTTTAGCTGCTTTATTATGTGTAACTACCATTAGCTTTTTAGAAAGCTACCATCTGATGATACCTCATTTGGTTGGTTATCACATGCCATGAACTTGACCTTTTGATGACGAAAATATCCCAAGCTTAACAACTTTCACCGTTAATTTGTTTTAAGTTGAAAGTCATATAAAATAAACAAATTAATAGAAAAACATATTAAAAAATATGGGACCATAAATAAACATTTGCATACATATTTATTTATTTAACCATTATCAGCAAAAGATATTTCTCTATCACTATTATAGGATAAGGATGAACTGATGTTCCTATTGATTTTAATTATTAATAATAAAATTTATACATTAAATTTTTTTTATAGAAATGATTATTAGTTAAGCACTTTCTATATTTACTGTTTAACCATCAATAGTATAAACATAATTCATGCAGGGAACTAGGAGTATACAAGAAGTATCATGTTGGCTTCCTATCATTACATTTTAATTAATATAATGATGATGATGATGAGGAGGAGGAGGATATGGAATAGTACTAACTTGCTAATATAGTGATATAGATAGGAACTAAAACTTTTATCTATGTGACATCTTACTAATACTTGTGACATAGATAGAAAAACTTCATCTCCCTATTATGTAATTGACAGTAAAGCAATAACTACGATGGCACTTACAAACTAAGTATAACCAATCAAAATTTGAGAAGTACAAAAAATTGAAACCATGGTGCAAACATATATTTATTGCTAAAATAGAACATTCTGACTGGAATAGATGTCAGCAACCATATGGCATGAATGAAGCTCATCCATTCTGTAAGTGATATAGAGTTCGGATATATTGCAAATATAGATTCAAAGAAGTGGTGAACCTATCACATCAGCTAACGCTTGTCAATTCTTAAAGCTATGCCGATTACGAGATATTTGGTTTATGGATAAAATCCATGGCATCATTCAATAAGTTTATTGAAGATTTTAGTTTATGCTTTGTACACCATAAAATTTCATTCTATAACAGTCATGTATCCATGTCCATCACCATGCCCTTCGCTTCTAACTCTTCAATAAGCTTCTCCTTCAGCAAAACAAAAGATTCGCATCAATTGTTGATAAATTCTTAAGCCCATAGTTTCGAGAGGCCCAGAATGCAGGTAATTGATCTATAGCTGTTCCAATGTATTTCAGTTTGGCTATGTGGTCTATAAAATGCCTATATGATGAATGTAGTTTCTCAGAGGTCATATCATCTCCCCAAGATCTAGTACCCCTTGTTTATGAACTTTAGACACTTGATCCCAGGTTGCAGCAATCAAAATGCATGAACATGGTCGACGGTCATGGAATTTGGTCAATTTGCTCATGGAGCCATCTCACGTTAAAAATATGTTCCATAATCAACCCCATTTTAATGTGAAAAGGCTTTGATGCGACTAACATGGGAGCAAGCTTGAAAATGTACAATATTCTAAAGGTATATAGCTATAAAAATTTTAACAAAGGATTTTAAACTGGGACGTGCCAAACAGGCTAAAAACATGTATAACAAGTTTATAGTGTTTTTTGTTGAACCACTAATACTCCTTCCAGTATATACTTGTCAAGCTTAAACGAAAAGAGAGGAACAACAATATAGCTACCTAGAACAAACTAAAAGAAAGTGCTAATAAAATAATGACTTTAAGCTGCTAAGTCAACTATCAAACAACCTATCAGCTAAGTAACTAACCTATATTATACACTAGCTTACATGATGATATTCAATATTACCTTAAGATATATTGAACAGACAACCTCAACTTTTGGCTTACAGTGGTTATATACTTTTCTATTTGCTTGATATACTATTGCTGGCCCAAACCCAAAACTTCAGTGTCTGGATCATAGTAGTTACATACACAATAGTCAAATTATTTTCCTCTGCCCAAGCACGCAAACAGGGAATCAAGGGTGCCAAGTGGCCTGAACTAGCCCACAGCATAACAAAGCATGACTATTAGCTTTGAGCATGAGCTATCTGAAATTAGATATCTTATACAATCATCTGTTTATTTACAGGCAATAATTAATAAACGGATTACTTGTTTATGATTGCAAAATTTCAGAGTGATCTGCTGCCCAGAAACTTAGATGTCAAATAGTGGAAGGGAGTAAAAGCGACAATAAGACAAGGATGGGAGAAGGCACGGCAAGAATGACCATGAAATCCTCAAGTTAATTAGAAAGATCAATATGCCCAGCAAGACGCTTCCTTCCAAAGTGGAAGGTTGTGCATTTGAATCGCCTCATTCACAGTGGGCGACGGGATTTTTCAAACTAAATTTGCAAGGCACACGAAGAGGCAAATTATCCAAAAGCTCAACTTCACAGTATACAGGGGCAACAAGGCTCACTGAGGCTCTTAGCTATTTCGTAAAACCTAGATCATTGTGATTTGTGTGCCCGCACTAGGCGTTTTAATTCTTCTCACGTAGGAGTTTCTTTCCCCTACTATGACGGAGTTCCTTTTCCCTATGATGTAAGCCTACGGGACATCCTCCAAAAATTTAGAAAGATCAATGTAAAGAAAGAGAAGTGGTATATAAACCTTGATATGTGAAATGAGAAGACGAGGATAAAAGGATACCCAAGTCAAATGAGAAGAAAAGAACATGCCGTAACCCCTAGACAGAAACTTCCTAACAAATCTGACATCGTAACAAAACGAAAAAAACAAAGAGTGTGAAATGAGATTTGTCAATCCAAAATACCAGAGGATTGAGAACCAGCTCTTTTTAGTTTGTAATTTAAGCAACACACCTCCATAGTTTCCCAGCCTAGTTACATCTAGACATGTCATACATGACAAACATGTGGCTGATTTCTATTAAATTCGACAATTTCTATCAAGTTAGGGTTGACAAAAGTGAAGTAGAAAATAAATAGACATAAAAGAGAGAACTACGGAAAAAAGTCTTAATATAGAGATGGAATAGAAAGGAGAAGAGAAAAATAAGAGGGAACTATTAGTGTGTAACACAAGAAAGTGTATTCTTCCAAGCTTGTGTTTATTTATTATCTATATAAAGGAGACGCATATCCCCATCTAGGGTTAAACCGACTATTCTTAAAACTCTAACATGATATCAGAGCGTTGCCTTTAAGTAATAAGATCACTCTTCCGTCACCACTTACGTCTTCATCATCATCCAGCAATTTCCTAATCCTAGCTGCTACCAACCCCAGCCGTCGCCTAAGAAACCCTAGTCGTCACCCATCTATAACCATCTTCTTCTGTTCTTTTTCTTTTTCTTAGTTAGATCTAATGTGATCTGAATTCAAATTCAAATCTGCACAAAAGAAGAAAAAAAATGTTCACACAGAGTACAACGACAGTACTGTTCATGATGAACAAATCTGAGTCTAAAATTCTATTAATCCAAAGACTGAAATTATTTTGGTCATATCTTAGTGTACTGAAGCTTGATTTTGATGATTTAAGAGTCATTTCCTATATTTTTTGGGCCATTCGATGCATTTATGGTTTTTTATATCTTATTCCACTTGGATTTGGCAAGTTTACTACTGAGTTTGAGGATCTCTCAAAAACTCTCCTTCTATTGGTTTGGAGATCTCGCATAACCTCCACTTTTATTGAGTTTGAGGATCTATAAAACCTCCACGTTTATTGAGTTTGAGAATCTCTTAAACATCCACTTTTACTAAGTTTGAAAATCTCTAGAATTCTAACCCTATCTAAGAAGATGAATCTTCGATTTCTCATGTGAAATCTTCGCGCAACTATTTGGTTCGACTCAGATTCAGCTTGCTTTGATTTGCGACATCGACATTAATGATTCAATACTTGTCTTCAACAGTTTCAATATTTATTTGTTTCTTAATTTTTTATTTAGAAAGCTTTATTTAGGAGATCTTTTTCTAGTTCTTGTAACAAGCTGGGCATGATTAATGTATAAGCTCCAGCTTGAGGAGTATTAATGTGTAACACAAGAACGAGTACTCTTGTAATCTTGTGTTTATTTATTATCTATATAAAGAAGAGCCTATCACATCTAGGGTTAAGTCGTTTATTCCTAAAACCCTCACAGAAACAAAAGCAATGAGTAGGGAAGGCACCAAAAATAAAAAATAATAAAAATGAAAGAAACATGCTTCAACTTGTCATCTCAGAGAAAAAATATTCAGAGAAAAAATAATAAAAAAGAAAAAGGTCAAAAATAAGCAAATAAGTGGAGGAAGTTTCCGAGAAGAAGAATCAGCGGCTGCGATTGAAGAAGCAACATGAGGGGGAAGGACGAGAGTATCAACATTTGGAAGAAGGGAAACAAAGAAAGAGAGTGGAATGGAAGAGACGGGAGAAGCAAAGAAAGAAAGAAGAAATAATTATAAAACAAAAAGGATGGAAGATATTTTAAAAAATATTCAGTCCCCCCTTAGCGTTATTGAATTTTTGCCGCGGAAGTGTTGTGGGATAAAGAGATCAACAATGCCTCGGTGGGTTTCCAGAGGGGGTGGTGGGGTTTGGAGTTTTATTTTAGATTTAGGCTGTGGTGGTGGTTTAGGGGAGGGGGGCGATCTCCAGCTGAGCGAGAGAGAGGTAATTTTTTTCTTTTTTTTTTTTTTTTCTTTATACCCATTCGTCACCGGTGAATATACGTTTCGAGCCGACTCGGCCGAGAATTGGAGTCGACTCGGCCGAGTCACGACCGATTCGGCCGAGTCGACCGAGTCAACTCCGATTCTCGGCCGAGTCGGTCTCCTCTGAGTTAAGTCGACCGACTCATGACTCGGACTCGTCTCAGAGTGAGCCGAGACGGATACGACTCAGCCGACTCGTCTCCGACTCGGCCGAGTCTTTGAACTATGGGGTGGGGCAATTTAGGGGCTAAAGATATATAACTAAATGGCTTGGCGCAAATTTCCGAGACATTGATCCAAAGGCCCACAAAAGTGGGCCTCAAACAAAAACAGGCCTGCTTTAAGCAATCAGAACCTGTTAAATCAGGGCCTGCTTCATACTCTGTTAAGCCTAGTCGGGGTTTTATTCTCCTCTTTAGCTTTGAGCACTGCTTAAGCCATTTCTTACAACAATCTTAGACATTTGTCGCCTTGAGTTAAAAAGAAATAGGTGGCACTTTACTCTATTGACTAATCATACATACAATGAAGCTATAATATACCTTAGGAATTTATTAGCGTTCTCGAGTCTTGAATATAACAATTTTCAGAGCACACGTAATATCAGTAAGTTAACTGTTATTTTTTAGGTACTAATAAGAAGCTTAAGTTACTTAACATTGTAACATGTTCTTTGTAGATTGCTTGCACATCCACTTACCATGAAATCAGATCTAGATTTGAAATTCTTGTATCCAACAAATTGTATCTGTCTCACCAATTAACAAATAAGCCAACATTATTATCCAAATCGTATCATCTAGTAGATGTGATTATAAGCATCAGAAAAGATGAGGTACTGCAAAGCAAAATGAGGAAAAGGTACAAAACTGAGTTCTCTTGCACCAAGAGATTAAATTAATCAGGACAATGAAGATGGGATGCAAGGAATATAAATACAGAATGTGCACACCCACCCTGTTCAGACAAAGTGATGCGAACTCGTACCGAGGCAGAAAACTCATGCACAAACGGACTTGACATTAAATCAAACTAGAAATCAAGTCTTAACACTGATGAGATCCTTTTAGGAATATCATTCCATTTGGGTCCCCTGATTTATTTTCTGACTTCAAAATGGACCTGATTCCAAATGCAGCACTTTATCATTTTATCTCTTCATCTGGGATCATAGTCTAAGCAAATTTATTGTGATTCTAGGTTTGATAAATTTAAACCTCGTGATTTGAGGTAGAGGGTCACCTACTCGCCAACTGGCACCTTGCTCATTTTGACCCTGGCTATGAATTTGCCTGGCACAATAGAGGATTGAAGTCAAGTTAAGCTGGTTGTAAAAACTTGGTTATGTTGGACCTTTCTCAACTTTGAGTCATGGCTGGCCTCACTTTTAATGGAAAAAGGCTAAAACGATGACTATGCTGATGATTTTCTTATGAAAATTTTGCTGATCATCTTCTTACTATTAACTTTAGTTTCACTTTTACATAAGTTTTAAGTGAACAGTAGTAAGATTAATTTGATTATAAGCATTCCACTAAGAATGCAGATACAAAGAAATATGTAGGTAGACTCAAGGAAATTGAAGTATCTTACTGGTCAAAAATAGTAAAAGCTTGCATGTCAAATAGATGTCATAGAAGTTCAAAAAATTATCTCTAGCATGTCCTTAAAGAGTTGAAGAAGTTTATACAGTATGAGAGTAGCTTTCTAACTTCGACAATAGACTTGCCACTGCAAAAGCAATATCCTTTGCCATAGTTATTGTGTCAACAGAAATTCCAGGGTCAATAACTTTCAATCAAAAAGTTAAAAATGCAACAGGTTTTTAAGTCCTCATAGGAATAGACAGGCATATGTCATGCTTACAGAAATTCTAGGGTCAATAACAATCCATCAACAAGCTAACAATGTCGTAGGGAAAAAAAAAAAACAAGCTAACAATGCAATAGGTTTTTAAGTATTGATAGGAGAGGACAGGCACATGTCAAATGAATATCATGTAGATTATATGAGAGTGAGTGTGGATGAATGAAACATGAAACTTATGAGAGTGAGTGCGGATGAATGAAATATGAAACTAAGTGCACCTAGGAGATGTTTAAGATGTCATGAGTGCAAGAAAAAGTTTCAAGCTGACTGTTTAAAGATAAATAATTCATGGATTGAGTATCAAATATATCAATCATGACATACAAATAGAACTGAAAAGAAACAAACTATATAAAAGCGTAACTATATAAAAGGCCACCCAACACAGTCTAGCTATCAATAACCTACCCAGCCTAAGTAAACTACAATAAATATATAATATTATCTCTGGAGAATCATAAATGGGTGACAGAACAAAAAATATTTAAGCAGCTACCATCTCACATGATAGATAGCACTATATTAAAAGAAACATGAAAATAATATTCAGTTATGAAATTATATAATAAAGCAATTTCATGCAATCTGAAAAGATAGATGTAAAATCTGAGGGTGTAAAAACTTCAGCAAATCCCTTCAGATGCATCGATCCATGAAAAACTTCATGTGGGTGGCTTTACAGCCACCATGCAAAAAGTTGCATAGCCTACATCCTTTTCAACAAAGAAAAATGAAAAGCTCGAAGCTTATAAAATGCAATACATGAAACAATATAATAAAAACTCTTAACAATTGACAGGAGAAACAAGTAAATAGGAAAGATATGTACCTATAGAATTCCCTTATTGTTGACAATGACTTTTCCCGTAGAACCTCTTCGGATAAAAGTTTTGCGTCAGAAGCTGCACTTGAACTGCCACCAGAGGATCCCTGAGTTCGTCCAGCAGGTACAGCAGTTGGTGTAAATCTATCAAATGAGCGATCCGTAACCCGTGATTCCCGGGTACCAACATAAGCATTTCGATCTTGAAGAGTTGCTTGATCAGACGATGACTCAGACAACCTATCTGGCACATATCTCGATGCTACATCTTCCCTTGAGCTGTAAGGTATTCTATTAGGTGTAGAACTGTAGCCATTTGGACCTGATGTCATTCTGTGATCATCTCCAATTCCCAGAGGAGTCTCAGCCAAAGGAACATTTGATATTGCCGGTTGTCCTCTAATAGACATTCCCCTAGCAAGACCACCTTGAGGACCGAGGGTAATGGAACTATCATCAGTAGGTCTCTGAGTCAGGGGAAGAGACAATGTTCTGTTCTCAAGAGGTTGTCGGTCCTCTATTCGTGCATCCTGCATGCCATACCCACGGGTTTGAGTGGGTAGTCCACGTATACCACCAATCTGGGAGCTTGCGGACGGTAATACAGAGGATCCTCGAGGACCATAATCAACAGGTGGTCCTCTTCTTGGTGCAGAATTCATGCTAGGGCCCCGAGTCAATCTGCTTGTTTGAGATTGTCGTTCGTGTGCCGCATCTCTATGAACCTCTTCAATCTTCTTTGGGCCTTCAACTTTCCTCCTCTGTTGCCATCTGTTTTTCCTCAAATCAATAACATCCCGCAGCATGAACCTGACCCGAGAAGATAACTTTTGATTAGTTGATAACTTCAGCATCATATCAAAATATGCATCCATATGTTCTTTCGCCTTGGCATGATCTATCTGATATCCTATTGTACTCATCAACTTGCACAAGGCTTCAAGATCTTCTTCATCAGGGTTCTGATACTGCCCGAGCAACTTCTGGATGCACTCATGCATTATCCTCTCAGTTAACATCCTCTTTTTATACAACTCTCCTATCAATCGAATATTTCCCAGCATACGCCTCCGCGCCTTAATCCTCTTCTCCTCTCTCTCTTCATCAGATTGTTTTATCTCACCTTCCTCTTCAACTCTGTTAGCTTCAGCCTGCTCTCTCTCCCCTCTTTCAAATTCTTCCTGGCACTTGTTCAGAAGTAGCCTTTTGAAGGTAATTTTTTCATCATTCTCATAGAAATCAGGTAATTCACCAGAAAGATGGAGACAGAAATTTGCATACATTTCACAGAAAGTCGGCTCCATCAATGCTTTGTCAAAAATTTGTGCTATGACACCAGAAAGAGTGACAAGATTGTCAATATTAACCTCTTTGACTTGCTGAAAGAGTTTCTCAAAATTCTGAGGGGTCAACTTGTTTAAAATGGCCTTCAATTGTCTTTGCTTTCCCTGTTCCTTGTCTGAAACTTTACCTATTTCATATTTCCTATCAGCTTTGTGCATAACCTGCAAGGGCGTCTGAGGTGGTGGCATTATACCTCTTGAATTGTAATGTCCCCATCTGTCTGCATCAGAATTATTGCGCATCGGTCCTCCCTGAGGTATCAGTGACTGCATTGGACCAGAGAGGATCTGAACAAACTGATTTGAAGGCTGCCCGCGTGGATTTCTTAAAACACCAGGATTGACACCTTGTCCCGGACGAAAATTCTGACCAACATCTGCTCTAATGCCGTGCACAGGAATAGGTGTCTTGATCCATCTGTCATCATTCAGCAAGCCAATCCCCCCACGATCACCCCGAGGAACTCCTGGCGATCTATCGGTAACCCTTCCAGGACTAAGATAGTGATCACGTTCGACAACATGAGAATAACCAAGCGGGACGCTCATCAAAGCATCAGCTATATCAGATCCAATCTCAAAACCTACTGGAAGATCAGTACATTGGTCATAAAAATTTAAAAGGAAATCTCTACTGTACTTCATTGTGCCTGTAGCTTCATTTCCATCATCATCTGGATGTTTATTTGCTTTAACCTCCTTTCCATTCTCGAGCTTCAGCGCAGAGACATCGGCAGCATCTTCCCAGTCATCCACTTCATCTTTGCTCTGCGCATTTTCCTCATTTGCAACCACATCTTTATCAGGACCATCTGCTTTTGCATTTTTCCCATCAACTGTTAGAGAAGTATCCACATTTTCTGCGGGACTCACAAGTTGATGCTTCTTCTCAGGACTCTTGTATGCATTGTATAGGTCAGAAGTTCCTGCAGCATCAGCTTTAGATAATATATCTTTTATTTTCTTCTTTTTCCCCGTAGTAGGCTTGGCCTTTGAAGACTCTGAAGCTAACTTGTCATTGGGGCCAAATGTCACAGAGGGTGTTGGACCCTTGTTAGGAACTTCCATGATGTTTGCTCCTGACTTGTTTATTCTTTCAAAGGTAACTGGGCCTTCAACTACAACTGCCTCCGGTGGTGATGGACCAGGAGCAGTTGAGCCAACATCATGGCTGCAAGTTGTTTCAAGTTCATTTTTAATGGGATGTGAAGATAAAGGCATATCTTCATTGCTGCAGGAAGTTTTTTGGGCCTCAGAAGACGTGGGAGTTAGTCCATCTATTACATTCAATTTCCTTTCAACATCTGCGGAGATCAGCTGTCTTTCTGCACCTGTGTCAATTAGTTTTCTGAATTATTTGTTTCACTGTCTTCCTGTTTTACCAACACAACTGGCTTTACATCTTCAGAGGCTTCTGCGATAGTAGGAAATGGATGAATTTTAGCAGTAGTATCTAGCATAGATATCTCAGATACTTCAGACTTTCCATCTTCTGACTCTTCTGGCATCTTTTTTACGAAATCAACCTTTGCAGAAGCATTATCAATTTGACACACAGCAGAATCCAGGTCTCCAGCTATGTTTTCATCCATTTCAGGGCCAGAACTAGATGACACCTTCAGCAGACCTCTCTCTTGGATTGGAATTACATCACTATTGTGTATCGCACGTGAATCAGAACAACTCGTTGGTGCATCTTGTGGTGCTTCCTTCGTGATAACTCTAGATGAATCTGGCTCAGCGGGTATAGCGTTACTTTCAACTTCTTGGCCAGTTCTGGCTTCAGTACAAACACTGTTTTCTGGACCACAAAAAGCCAAGCTAGTGGTTGTGGTTAATCTATCTGCTCTTGAAGATTGGTGAATGTGTTCAGTGCCTTCAGCTAATTGCATACTCTTTACATCTTCAGCACTTCCACCCTTAGAAATCTTTACTGAAGACAAATTTGTAGTGGTAACAGATACAGATTCATCTGTCTGCATCAGTCAAACAATGTGTACATGTTATTATAAAAATAAGTATGAGAACGTAACACAAAATTGGACAAAGAAATTTAGGAATTCATTTATTAAAATGGCACACCTGTTGCTGTTGCTGTTGCTGTTGCTGTTGCTGTTGCTGAGACGACCTCAGCTCCTTTTTACTTGATTTTTTCTGGTGATCCCTCAGAGAATCCGATCTTCCAACTGGTTCCCATTTTTTGCCATCAGTTGCTACTGCAACAGGCCCAGGTTCAGCAGAAGGAATAGCAGGAGCTAATGAAGTTCCAGGTAATGCTCTTTGTGCAACAACTGAAGCCACAACAGATGGGCGGCCACCAGAAGCTGGAGTGGTGCCTGATGACTGACTTAATGTCTCGAGCTGCTGAAAAAAACTCTCTGTTGAGACTTGACCATCCCTTTGCTGACTAACAAGAGTGTCTTCCCCAGGTTGCCTTAACAACTTAGGTTCTTCAGCCTTGCTAACAGGCATGCTAATAGTCACTGAAGCTCCCCCAACTTTTGGACCATTTGGACCAGAAGTTGGCTTCACTGATCCCTGAGCTGGAGCAGGTGGGACTGTAACTAGAGAAGGTTCTGACTTTATAGGTTCAGAGGGACCATGAAAGGGAGGATGGGGTTTGCTTCCAGACATGGGATTCAGGAGTGATGGGTTCATGAATGAAATGGCTTGTCCACTCTGTCCGGCGGGGTAGCTAAATCTTGGAGGTTGTGAACCTCTAGTCACTGATGTGCTAGGAGGAAAGAAGATTGGCGAAGGATTATATGAACCGGGTTGCAACTGAGGAAAGTAACGTGAGGGAGTGAACGAAGCAATAGGTTGAGATTGTGGTGTTGCATTGTTAGGTCGCCTTTGGCCAGATGAGGCACCATCAGTATATGAATCAGTTCTTTTATCAAGCCTCAACTCCTCATGGGTCTCTGGATGAGTAATCTTTACAATAGTCTTACGAGGGCCACCGAATTTTCCTGGTTGTTGCTGCTGCTGAGCAAATTGTGGGGCAGCAATACCAATGCCCAGGTTCCCTAACTGTGGACCAAGCTGATGGCTGATTTGAGGTCCAAAACCCAAGCCCTGACCCTGGTGAATAATTGCTTGAGGCTGCAGAGGATGAGATTTGAGATTATGAACAAACATCTGTTGTGGAACTTTGGGGGTATTTCCTATGGCCAAAGTCATAGGCATTTGCTGTGGCCCCGGGCCACCAAATTGCATAGGAATAGGTGGTTGTTGAAAGGGCATGGCCATAGATATTCCAGGAATATGCAGTGCAGAAGACTTTGGTGGGGGTGCAACCTGCACGGTTGGAATTTGCTGGTGAATCTCTCTCTTTACCTGGACAGGAGGGTGAGACTCTGCGCTAGTAGATTGATTAACGGCAACCACATCCTTCCGTGCTGTTGGCAGCTGCTGCTTGGGTCCGGAAGGTATAGGCTGTGTAGGCACAGCCCTGAAAGAACCATGACGAGCCTGCATTAAAAAAATAACAAGGACTCAGAATACCACATTGCCAAACAGAGAACCCGAGAAAATGCCAACCGATCCATCAATGGTAGCTTTATGGCAACCAACAACTGGACGGATCTAAGTAATTGAGTGAATTAAAATGTGGAAAGGCACAGAGAAATATCTGGTTTCATTTGTACAGGAATCAATGGGAAATATATTTGCTATGATTAGTAGACACGGGCATGGGTGTTGTACTCTGACAGAGACACGCCAATCCTCCAAAACCTAGACACAAGAGCATGGTTATATATGAGTGTTTTTCTGTACAGATGTATAACTCATATAAATGCATGTAGTTGGTGGGTATTCACATACGAAAGAACCCAAAATAGCAAGGTCTGAATAAGTGTCGGTATCAACCATAGGTTTTTGGTATCAAAATCGGCAATATCAGAAATGATCGGTTGTTTTATCTCAGTCAAAACGGATATATTGGTACCGTCTAGGTCGTATAGGCAATATAAGTATTGGCTGTATGTACCAGTTTCAGGCGATAATTCAAAACTTGCAAATAACAATTGATAGTGGCTACGATTCTTTGAAGCTACAAACCGATGTTGCAATTGAGCCTGAGTCGAGAGGATGCCTTAGGGCCTGGGATCTATAGCAGAGGATCTCAGATGTATGCGGAAAGGCAAAAAAGGGTATTCAGACTATTACCATGGAAGGGGAACATGTTAAGAGATTGCGTAGTCTCCATGATCTGGTATTCGTAGTCTTCTTGGCTTAAGGGGGTGATTCTCTTGGGATATTGCATCGTCATCCGACGAGGTCACAAGATGATCTATAGATAAACCAAAGCAGGAAGCGCGGGCAATGGAGGACCAAAGGGCACCCTCTGGGGGCACGGGGTCGAGTGAGGCCAAATCTGAATGTCAAGAAAGCCTGGCTTTTTCTCAGTGAGACGCTTATCTACTTCTTGACGTGAGAACTCTGTGCGTTGTATTCCCTAGACGTTTATAGGCTTTATTTTTTAGTGTAAAATGGTGTTTAGTGAAGTCATTCTTGGTTTCTTTGATTGACCGTCGACTTGCTTGCGAGGAAGAAGGTGCTGGTGAAATGGACAACCCATCCGATGATCGAATCGGGATCACCCACCCCTCCGTTTTTATTTGTCATTGTTTTTGTTTTTATCTGTTTGCTTTCCTTCTCTTTGAACCTTGTTTCAAGATTTACCTTTTCATTCTATTCCACCTTCTCTTTCTATTCTGAATAATTTATCTCCCGCTTTGAGAGACCGAGGGAGCAACGCCCCCTCCGGAACGTGTCCCCTTGAGTCTGCTGGGGCAAGCGAAGGGTTAGGATCCCCTTCGCGATAAGATTCTTCTGCTCCCAAGTTGCTTGCATAATCCATAACTCTTGTCAAAGGAAGGTATGACTTTACTTCATTTAATACATATTTTTAAATGAGCAAAAGTTTACACCTTTAGATGCGTCTGACAATAATAGATGCATCCGATTGTGTCAAACACACTGATTTTTAGTTTGCAGCGTGTCCTACATATCATATTGTATTTGGTACAAAATAGACAATTAAAGAGCATTGAATGCCACAATGTCATGTATAAAACATGATACATTGATGATGTGAAACATGTTTGTGTGGGAAAAGTGGTGATAAAATAACTAAAATCACTCTTCACCAATAAGGTATATCATTGGATAGGGGAAGAACAAAAATTAATAATACTAGTAGATGGAGTATCATAGTAACATGCATAGATTAATCAATCTCAGAGCAAGAATAAACTATTGATATTATGCTATGTAGGAAAAATTCAATGATTAATATTATAGCTAATGGATTAAGAGCATGCACATACACACAATCTCATGTATTTAAGTGACAACAGTAAAATACATAAAAGCTCAAATATTTAACTATCAGACTATAAAGTAACTGATTTGAATCAGAAAACGCACCTACTAAGGATTTGATCTTCAGTATCCTACATGTTGGATGCGTAGCTTGATCTTTTGTGATTCCAACGCCTCGAAAATCACTCAAATCGGGCTCCAAATGGCCAAGAAACAACCCAAAAATCAAACCTGATCTATTAACAGGTTTGTTCTGCAGACGGGTTTGAACTGCATTGTAGCTTGCGGGTCGGAGCCTGCTAGCGGGTCGGGTTAAACAAGTGCTAGAAAATCGGGTTGAGCTGCCAGCAGGTCGGATTTACTTTGCGGGTCGGGTTTGAAGTAGAGATACAAACTCGATTGGTGATTTTAAACTCGTCTTACTGTTGGTAAGCCCGACGAAGAGGGCGAGGATCGCCGACGGCTCAATGACGAGTGAGGAGAGAACAGTGAAGCCTCAGTGGCGCTATCGAGATCTGGGGTGAGGTTGGAAGTTGAGGTCGAAGCCAGAGGGAGGGGCACGGGTCAGAGTAGAGGAGGGATGTGGTGAACAGGCGCAGCGACTAAGGAAAAGGAGAGAACAAAGGAGGAGACAGGGGTTTGGGCCGGCAGTATATCAAGAAGAGGAGGAAGAGGTGGAGTTAGGGCTGGGGCATGGCGAGATGGAGAGATCACTGGTTGAGAGAGGATGGTTGGTGGGTCTGTGAGAGAGAAAGAGAGAGAGAGAGAGAGAGAGAGAGAGAACGAGGTCGGGTGGAAAGAATAGGGTGAAATTAGCGTTAGAGTTTCGATTATGGGGAAAAAGATAAACTAACTAGGGTTTCACTCCTAATTATGGCTAGTTAGAATTTCACACTCCTAGACTAGGGTTCTCTGAATTTCACACTCCTATACTACGGTTCTCTAGAGTTTCACACTGTTAAAAGAATTTTTGGAGAGATTAATCACTCATACAATTTGAGGAAAATGTCAATATCGTTCATTAATTAATTAAATAGTACAAGAGCCTTTATATAGGCTTTACAAAATCCAAATATCAGATTACAACCCATGTGGTACTAAACTGTAAAAGAAAAGAAAAGAACTACTAAAGAAAATCAAAATAAAATATAACAAAATTTACATGACTACTCGAACCACATCGAGGTGACGCGTCTTCGCCTTTGCTGATACATGTGTCAGGGACGCGTATGAATGTCCGTATCATTCTCCGCGGATGGGAGAGAACTCGACTCAGTCGAGTCAGAAATAGAAGTGCTCTCATAGTGCTCCAAAGCAGTTAGATCAATTAGTCGCAAATCACTTCGATCAACCCACGCATCATCAGCCAGTGCTGTTCTTTTCTAACGGATTAGATATCTTCGAGTCCCACCATTTCTGGTGGAGTTAATCTCATCATCTAAGATCTTATCAATCTAATCTATTGTATTAAGTAAAATATCTAGAAGTGAAAGGAGGGGTTCTCAAAAATATGTTCAGAAGAAGGCTCATCAACCAGTAGATTGTTAGAGTTAAAATCATGACTCTTGTAATCCACGAAGTCTTCAACAATGAAAGTAGGACTGATGCCAAAATCCTTATAGATATCTATAACATAAGCATTATCATTTAATTGCATCAGTATTTGAAATTAACCAGCACTACGGGCATGTAACTTCTTAACAGTTCCTGAAAAAAATCATTCGGACGAATCTAAACCATCACAAAATCACCAACATTAAAAATTTTAAATCTTTTTCTAATGGTAGCTAGTAACTTGTAGTTGGCATTGTTTTGAGCAATCCTATCACTAATCTCCTTATGTAGCTTGTGCATGTGTGATGCAAATGCAGACTCGGATGCTCTAAAATGATCAGCTATAGGAATAAGATAAATGGGTTGCCTAGGTCTAAAATAATAAATTAGCACATGCAGACTCTTATTAACAACTTCTGTTTGTCCATCGGTCTGGAGATGGAAGGTAGTGGAGAGTTCGACTTGGTACCTAGCATATGCCATAAGGTTTTTCAAACGAAAAGATGAAAGTCGTGATGGGCCTTTGCTGACCCAAAGGCCCATCACTCTAGTTTTGATGATGATTAACTCATGTAGTTATAGTACTAATGATCTTGTGTTAACTAAGTTTTAGATATTGATCAAGATCTTAGTTGGTGTTTAGCTTCAACAAAAAATTCGAAGTCAAGTTTTGAATCTATCACATGTTGATTCAAGAGCTCGCGCTTCAAGATCGCATCAAGTACTCGAGATGGAGACTAGCTCGTTTGGATCACGTTTTGGATCAAGTCGACTTGAAGAAGAAGATCGACAAGAAGACCTTGGTTTAGATTTGTTTATTAGTTTAGATTTTGTGTAAGAATAAAATAGTTATTGAATTGCTCAAGTATACACACACGCACACAAGGTTTATAGTTTTTGATTTTCGGTTTAACCGTTTTAGTTTCAAGAATTTATGTTTATATGGTTTACATCTCAATAGAATAAGTTTTATGATTTATTTAAGTGTTGGATTCTATCCACACATATTAGAGCTTCAATGCATTATAAAAACATATTTCTCTGAGGTCATGTATTTCGGTTTAACATGTATACATTTTGTGTTTTAATATATCAAGTAAACATATATCGGTTTCATGAATAGATTTCATCAAAAGAAGTTTACATGGTTTATATGTATATTGGATTTCATCCATATACATTAATGGTTCATATATGTTTAGAAAACTTTATTTTGATGTATCTAGTTCATGTGTTTAAGTTTTGTTTTTATCAAAACTTATTTTGATATTTATTGTCAAAAACAAGTATAAATCATTTACTATCTGTATTAGATTCTATCCGTGCACATCATGCTTCAAACGTGTTTCAATAACTTATTTTTGTATCTATACAAGTTTTAGAGAAATCAGAATTTCATTTCAAAGTTTGAGTTTTGGAAAATACAGTTTTTTATTTATGCCTAAATTTCTATGCCTCAAAAATAGTTCACTTGCTTGTAATATGTGTTGATTTTTTATCACACATTTGTCCTTGAAAGTATTTATATGAACTTATTTTTCTGAAATTTGTGAGGTTTTATTAGAATTTATATGGGTTTCAAAGTCCAAGTTTTAAACCCTCAAAATTGCAGTTTTGGGTTGCTTATGGTCGACCGACCGGTTGACTGAAGGCTAGGCGGTCGATAGATCGTGCACAATGACACAAGCCCATTGGGCGGTCGACCGACTAGCTCAAGCCCACTCTCGGGCTTGGCTCGGTCGAGCGGGCGGTCGACAGACAGAGAGTTAAACTCTCTACCGTTGGCCAGTCGATCGGGCGGCCGACCGACAAGTCATTTCTAACCTGCTCTGAGCCCAACGGCTAGAATTTTCTGGGCTCTATAAAAGGTATTGTTTTGGCCAGTTTTGGAGAAGTTTTTTAACAAGTTTTCAAAGCTATTTTGCCTACTTTCTGAAGAGTTTTAAATAAGTTTTTGGTGCTAAAATTCTATATCTTTATTTAGTTTTAAAGTTTTGGAAAATCAAAGAAAAACAAGTTTTGAGAATCAAGTTTTTATCTCTAAATTTCTATATCATTTCAAGAGTTTTTTCAAGAGTTTTCCTTTGTATTTCTTTTTCAAAAACTTTGTGCACTCATATACTTGAGCTATTCATTTCAAAATCTATCCTCTAGGATATTATATTGTGAGAGGTGTTTTATTTGTGGTCTTTTGAGATCACCAAGTTCTTGTTTGTGGTCTAAGTGATCACCAAGTTGTAATCTTTCTTTTCTTTGTGTTTGGCTTTGTGCCTTCCCTCTTATATAGAGGTGTGAGAGTTGGAGTTGTGTGCTCCTTATTTGTAGACGGTGTAACTCCTCGATGGAGGTCTCTTTTGTGAAAGGTCCTTGGTGGACATAGTGGAAATCCTTCTGTGTGAAGGCGGGAACGTAGAGCGGTGGCTCAAACCTCGAAATATATCCGTGTGTTTGCGTTTGAATCTCTCTCAACTCTCTACTCTTATATCTTGCATTGTTATTATTGCTCATATCAATACATGCTTGATATTGTTTGTGTGCTCACACTTGTGTTTAACCAAGAGAGCTATTGAAGCACCTCAACTCGTAGTTTAGAGGAATCATGAGGAGAAATTCTAGAGCCCTTCACAGAGAATTCGGCTTCACTCTTGGTTACACGTGTGTATTAGCATTTAGTTTTAATTCCGCATAGTTTGTCACTAGATTAGCACTACACTTATTCACCCCCTCTAGGGGGCTGTTTGGTTAGGGGTGAAAATGAGGAAATAAGAAAGTAGTAATAGTTCCCTTTGGAACTTGGGAATTGGTTAGTGAGTTTTTGGTGTTTGGATGTTGTTGGGAAGTATGGTTTGGAAAATGTTGCCTTTTCTGGTGTTTTGATGATAATGTGAAAGTAAAAGTGAAAAAGTTGACCACAAAGTTGACCATAAAATAATATTAAAATAAAAATTAATTAAGAAAAATAAAAATTAGATTGTAATTAGAATGCAAATGAGATTTACATGATCACAAAATTAACTGTTTTGAGTTACAAATTATTACAAATGAGATTTATATGACCAGAAAATTAACTGTAGCACCCTGGAAGTGAGGAAGTGATTGTGTAAAAGGGGAAAAGAGAAAAAGAAAATGGGTTTTCTCATTTCCTTTTTCCGATGTTTGGATAGACGGAGAAGTGAGCAATCATACTTCTCCATTTCCTTATTTCCACCCACTTCCTTGCAACCAAACATGCCCTAGGTGTATTTTCAATTTGTATCAGAACTAGCGCTCCTGATATTCGGTTTAACCACCTAGGAGTGTGATCCTTAATTTGCTAATCTAGTAATTTGTTTTGCATAGATATTTGTTTACACTCGTGGATTATCTTGCACCACTCATGTTTGATGTTTCCAACATTGACATGTGAAAATTTAAGATGAGTGCTTATCTTAAAACCTTAGGATTGCATGTTTATCTTACCACTACCAAAAAATCTTATATTGGTAATAACAAGTATATTAAGGCTAATATACAAGCATTGATTGCACTTAGGCAATCACTAAGCAAAAATTATTTATCTATAGTTTCTCACTGTGATTCCGCTTTTGTAGTGTGGAACACTTTGATCTCTTCTAAGGAACAAGCTTCACACGACGTTGAGTGAGAACCCATTGTAGATGAGACAGACCAAGCTTGATATATGGTCCAAGAGATTGACTCCCTTGAGGTAACTTCGGACACTCGTCTAGATGATTGTGCTAGCTCTTCTAATGATCATGATAGTATGAAAGCACATGCTTTGAATGAAGAGCTTTTCAAGTTTTGTGAAAACTTGCTTTCAAAATATAAAGTTTTAAAAAATAAGAGTTTTGATTTAAGAAGAAAAATGAGTTGTTTTCAAAACTCAGTTTGGTTTTAAAAGAGAAGGTTGAGGTTTCAAGTGATTCCTTGAAAACCCAACTTGATCTTGTTTTGAAGGAGAATGAGATTTTAAAGAATATAAATGATTTTGATATTGTTTTGAAGAAAATGATGTTTTGTCTTCTAGACTTGATTTTGTTTTAAAAGAGAATAGTTCTTTGAAAAACAAAAGTGTTTTAATTTCCAAGGAATTAGAATGTATTTCTTTAGAAAAAATTTCCGTGAAAAATGATTTTGATTCTCATGTTTGTCATGCTTGAATTGATTCATCTTCTTGCGATAAGAATTTGGCTTCTATTGATTGCTTCACTTCTTTTCCTATTGATAATGATATATGTATGTTGAAAAAGAATGTAGATTGTTTGAGCTCCACTTTGAGCCGATGTGCCATGAACCACAAGAGGTTGGAATCCATGTTTCAGAAGAAACATGCTCCACATTTGCATGCACACCATTTACGGCATACACATGCTCATCATGCTGACACACATGATTTCATGTATGATAGAGTGTACACTTGTACACATTTTGGTCGCAAAGGCCATCTTGAAAATTCTGTTATGATAGGTTAAATGCTTTAAATTTTGCAAGTTAAAAATGTTTGGGTTAGAAAAGTTACTAACCCACATGGACTCAAGAAAGTTTGGCTGCCAAAATCCATCCCTATTTCTTTTGATGTAGGTGTGGGCTCTTACAAAACATGAGAGTTTTGGCGCCTTGGTGTTGAATGCGTTTGAGCTAAATAGACACAACATTGAATGCATCACTATAAAGAATTTTTGGTGTGAGGACCCCCATGTTTTTGGAGAAGTGGAGATTAGTTCAATTGGTTTTGGTAACTATCTCTAACTTCTATTTTATGTTTTTAACATATCATGTTTAGGTTTACATGCTTTCATATTGAATGATTTTAACATGTCATGGCTTTAATGCTCATTATGGTTAAATGCAATACTTATTAGACTTGTGATATACATAGATAGTATTTGAGATACACTCATGGTTTTATGAATTCATACCTTTGCGTTCTCACTATTGTTTAATTATATATGCATATTCTTGTTGTAATAGCACTTACATTTACACTAATGATCATATTGTTTCATCTTTCATGTTTTGTTGTTTCTGTGAGTATCATTTTTTGGTTACATATTGAGATGTAATTTTCATTAAAACTTGTGTTTATACCTATACAATTAGTGAGCTACACTTGATTCTTATGTTTGCGTGCTTTATTGCTCATGTGTACTCATTACATGTACTTGAATAACCTAGTTTTGATGATTCTTGCATTTATACTTGCACTCCTTTACTTGTTTTTATATCACTCATGTACATGTCTTTATGAAAATATTTTAGCTTCATGTATGTATAGATTTTGTCTAAACTACTTGATATACATATTCTATCCTTGAGTCACTTATATTAGATGTCATATATTTCATGTGGACTCATTTCATGTTTGGGTAAATATGTATGTTTTAGTTTAGATAAAGATATACATATGCCTTGAAGTTTTGTTTTAACATACTAAATATGTTTCATGTCTATGGGAAAAAAAAGAAATTCATTTGTTTCGATTGAGCTTCATTGCCTTATCTCCATGCACATGTTGATTACATAATTTTTGTGCACTCTATATCATTTGTTTACTCATGATTTTTGATCCATGAGCATATATGTACCTCATTGATCTTTGAGTGTCAATTATTGTGTATTTAGCATGTTTTCATGGGATATATATGTGTTTTGTTCCTTTCTTGAAGGATTTCGTATTAGTTTTTAAAATTACTTTAAACTAGTTCTTTATTTTTCAATTGGTAGTGTTTTCAACCTATGCTATCTTCAAAAATTATTTTTAAAAACTTCTATCTTAAAAGGGCGGTTGGTTGGGCGACCATGCCTTGTATACTCACATTGTATATTTGTTTTAAACATGTACATAATGGGGTGAATGTTATGAGTTATACATGATTCTTATGATATTTCATTTTTGTAAACTCATGTTTTCTTATATATGTATGCTTCAATTGGTATTTAAATTGATCATACATACATATATATGATTTCTTGTGCTAGATTAGCAATGTTTATACATATATGTTTTATAGCATAAATTGTTTTATGCTAAGCTTGAGTTAGTTCTAAATGTTAAATGGTATCAATTGTTTACAATTGGTATCTATACTGCAAAATGGTTTAACATTTAATCCATGATATCCACGATTATTTACTTTCAGTTGGTATAGTTTATATATGATATCCATGTTGTTTTTCAATTGCTATATTTTTTGGTATTAAAATTTATTTTAATTGGTTTTCAAAATTTATTTTGACATATATTGCTTATATGCAAGAGGAACTTAACATCTCTATATATAGATTCATGATGAGTGTAGTATATAAAGAAGAGTTTGACCTTCTTTCTTTATGTGAAACACATGTGTAGGGGGAGCTTAACATCTCTGTCTATACATTGTATATTATACTAATATAGTTAGGGTTTAGACATCTTTTTCTTCATGTAATGCATGTATGCAGGAGTTAACTTTATAGTCTCTCCTCTTCATGAATTTATGTCGCATATACATTTACCTTATTTTTTTTCTTTACCCTTTTGTTGATGAATTGACAAAAAGGAGGAGAAAAATTTAGAGTTTATATATGCATAATTTAGTTGGTATCTAGCTCGTGCTTTAATTGAATATCTATATGTTTATGCTATGCATGAGTTAAGAGGGAGCTTCTATAAAGCTTATCTTTAATCCATACATATATAACTCCATAAGTTATGTCATTATCAAAAAGGGGGAGATTGTTGGCCCAAAGGCCCATCATCTAGTTTGATGATGATTAACTCATATAGATATAATACTAATGATCTTGTGTTTATTAAGTTTCAAATATTGATCAAAATCTTAGTTGGTGTTTAGCTTCAATAAAAGATTCGAAATCAAGTTTTGAAGCTATCACATGTTGATTCAAGAGCTCGCGCTTCAAGATCGCATCAAGTACTCGAGACAAAGTCTAGCTCGTTTGGATCGTGTTTTGGATCGAGTCGACTTGGAGAAGAAGATTGACAAGAAGATTTTGGTTTAGGCTTGTTTATTAGTTTAGATTTTGTGTAAGGATGGAATAGTTATTGAATTGCTCAAGTATACACACATAAGGTTTATAATTTTTGGTTTTCGGTTTAACCGTTTTAGTTTCAAGGATTCATGTTTATGTGGTTTACATCTCAATAGAATAAGTTTTATGGTTTATTTAAGTGTTGGATTTTATCCACACATATTAGAGCTTCAATGGTTATAAAAACTTATTTCTATGAGTTCATATATCCACACATAATAGAGCTTCACTGGTTTATAAAAACTTATTTCTGTGAGTTTATGTGTTTCGGTTTAACATGTATACGTTTTGTGTTTTAATATATCAGGTAAACATATATCAGTTTCATGAATAGATTTCATCAAAAGAAGTTTACATGGTTTATATGTAAATAGGATTTCATCAATATACATTAATGGTTCATATATGTTTAGAAAAACTTATTTTGATGTATCTAGTTCATGTGTTTAAGTTTTGTTTTTATCAAAACTTATTTTGGTATTTATTGTCAAAAACAAGTATATATCATTTACTATGTGTATTGGACTCTATCCATGCACATCATGCTTCAAATATTTTTCAATAACTTATTTTTGTACCTATACAAGTTTTAGAGAAATCAGATTTTCGTTTCAAAGTTTGAGTTTTGAAAAATACAGTTTTTGATTTATGCCTAAATTTCTATGCCTCAAAAATAGTTCACTTGTTTATAATATGTGTTGATTTTTATTACACATATTTGCTTCAAAGTATTTATATGAACTTATTTTTATGAAATTTATGAGGTTTTATTGGAATTTATATGAGTTTCAAAGTCCAAATTTTAAGCCCTCAAAATTGCAGTTTTAGACTGCTTACGGTCGACAGACTGGTCGACCGAAGGCTAACTCGGTCGACCGAAGGCTAACTCGGTCGACCGACATGCACACTGACACGAGCCCACTGGGCAGTCAACCGACCGATCGACTGACTGGCTCAAGCCCACTCTAGGTCTTGGCTCAGTCGATCGGACGGTCGACCGACAGAGAGTTAAACTCCTTATGTTTTGGGTGTGGTCGATTGGGCGGTCGACCGGCAATCTCAACGGTCAAAAATTTGACTGTTAGCGAGTCGACTGCTCGGTCGACCGACAGGTCATTTATGACCTATTCTGAGCCCAAGGGCTAGAATTTTCTGGGCTCTATAAAAGGGGTTGTTTTGGCCAGTTTTGGAGAAGTTTTTTAACAAGTTTTCAAGAGCTATTTTGCCTACTTTCTGAAGAGTTTTTAAATAAGTTTTTGGTGATAAAATTCTATATCTTTATTTAGGGCCTGTTTGTTTCGTTGCAAAACGTCGCAAGTCGTAAGTCGTAAAATGAGAATGGAAAAAGTGAACTGTAGCAGAGAAAATATATTGTGTTTTACGGTGTTTGGTTGATAAAGTGAAGTGTAAATGGAAAAATATATTGTGTTTTACGGTGTTTGGTTGATAAAGTGAAAGTGTAAATGGTAAAGTATATTGTGTTTTACGGTGTTTGGTTGGTAATGTAAAAGTGTAAGTGGAAAAGTTGACCACAAAATTAACTGTAGCAGTGATTTAAATATTATAAATACTATTAAATTAAATCTACTATTGCAAATTAAATTATATTAATAAATTTGAGATAAAAATTAATAAATAATTAATAATCTTAATATTTTATTTATAACAATAATATTAATAAAATATTAGTATAAATAGTAAAATATTACTAAAATATTAACTAAATAAATAATATAAAATTTTAAGAAAATCTAAAGAACATTAATAAAATTTTAAGAATACTAATAAAATATAAATATTAAAAAATCTTACAAAAATAATAAAATATAGTATAATATTATAATATTAAAAATACTTGAAAATTATTATAATATAAATTTTATTATAATATTAAAAAGTCTTACAAAAATAATAAAATATAGTTATAATATTATAATATTAAAAATACTTGAAAATTATTATAATATAAATTTTATTATAATATTATTGTAATATTATAGAAATATAAAATTAACAAAGTAAAATATAATTATAATTTAATAATAAATTATCATTATAGTATTATCATACTGAAGTATTATTACAATATTAACATAATAAAATATTAATATAATAATAAAATATATTATGATATTATTTAAGTAATTTTTTATATTAAAAAGTAAATAATTAAATATATAATAATTTTATATTAAAGTATAATATTGTTATATTAATAAAATATTAACTCTAAATAAAATAATAAAAAATGGAATAAGTATTAATAAAATAATAAAGTATTAAATAAAATATTAAATTAAAATATTAAATAAAAATAGTAAAATATTAAAATTAAAACAATATTAAAAACAATAAAAAATTAAAGATTAAAAATATAAAATAATTAAATAATTAAATAATAAATTGAACACTATTTAAAATATTAAATATTTAATAATATTAAATATATATTGATTATCAAGTAACTGTTTTGAACTATAAGTGTACTACAAGTGAGAGTTACATGACCACAAAATTAACTGTAGCAACTGCAAGTGGGAAAATATGAGTGTAAAAGTGATATTTATATGACCACAAATTTAACTGTAGCAACTGCAATTGGGAAAAGAAGAGTTGCATTTTGCAACTTGTTTTTCAGCGAAACAAACAACGGAAAATGGAAAGAAGTTTACGACTTGCGTTTTGCGGCGAAACAAACACGCCCTTAGTTCAAAGTTTTGAAAAATAAAAAAAATAATTTTTGTGAATCATGTTTTTATCTTTAAATTTCTATATCATTTTAAGAGTTTTCCTAAAAGTTTTCCTTTATGTTTCTTTTTCAAAAACTTTATGCACTCACATACTTGAGCTATTCATTTCAAAATCTATCCTCTAAGATCTTATATAGTGAGAGGTGTTTTGTTTGTGGTCTTTTAAGATCACCAAGTTCTTGTTTGTGGTTCAAGTGATCACCAAGTTGTAATCTTTCTTTACTTTCTGCTTGGCTTTGTGCCTTCCCTCTTGTGTAGAGGTGTGAGAGTTGGAGTTGTGTACCCTTTATTTGTAGACGGTGTAACTTCCTGGTGGAGGTCCGTTTATGGAAGGTCCTTGGTGAACATAGTGGAAATCCTTCTGTATGAAGGCGGTGACATAGAACGATAGCTCGAACCTCGAAACATATCCTTGTGTTTGTGTTTGGATCTTTCTCTCTCAACTCTCTACTCTTATATTTTGCATTTTTATTATTGCTCATATCTATACATGCTTGATATTGTTTGTGTGCTCACACTTATGTTTAACCAAGAGAGCTACTGAAGCACCTCAACTCGTAGTTTAGAGGAATCGTGAGGAGAAGTTCTAGAGCCCTTCACGGGGAATTCGACTTCACTCTTGGTTACATGTTGTGTGTATTAGTATTTAGTTTTAATTCTGCATTGTTTGTCACTAGATTAGCACTACACCTATTCAAACCCCCCCGGCTAGGTGTATTTTCAAATCAATCGGGACAAGACACGGTTATTTCATCCTTAGGGTTATGGATTTGATCCATGATACCTTATACGGGTGGGAATAGGGTAACGCCTTTAATCCATCATACTCGAACAGCTCGGAGGATACTGTTGATGCAGATTTCACTGTTCACGATCACGTTACAATACTTGTCTCCTATTTTGATGAATGTGTGGAAAATCGCAGTTCCTTTCAGATCATCATTTTCTTCTGATTATGACAAGGAACTACTCACGATAGGCAAGTGAGTCGAAAGTGCATGCCTAATGCAGTTGTGTACGTCTTCACCTCATGATCGTTGTCGAAGTCATAACCTAATTCTTCATTCACATAGTAGATGAATTCTTTTGAATCAGACTCAATAATGTGTTGGGTGTCACGCATCAGTGACAGCTTGTCTAGGGAATCTTTTGGAATGACATCACTAAACTCTTAAACCACGAGAGTGACTTCAAGAGGAATAGTCTATTAGACTCTTCCACAACTTCTCTGGTTATGGAGGTCATACAGGGAGCAGCACCTATTTTCATTCTTTGGTTGTGGGACTCCACGATTTGAATCAAGTTATCAAGCTTAGCCTTTACGATGTGAAGCATCACAGCAAGTTGGGCAAGTTGAGGATCCATAGTGGCGGAGTGAAATTCGCTACTCTCTTAAGATAAGGTTTAGCACTACGGGTTGGCAGGCATTAATCGAAACCTAATTGAGGATGAGAGGACACAACTCTAAACAAGATGTTAATTTTAATTTTATCAAATATATTTAAATGCAAGAAAATGAAAAAATTTTCTAGCAAATGCTTAAATGATGCAAATCATACCCTATATGTGCTATTATGCTCTGATACCAAAATGATATGAAATATGTTTGTGTGGGAGGAAATCAGTGATAAAAAATAATTGAAATCACGCTTCACCAACAAGATATGATCGTTGGATAACCAAAAACTAATAATATTAGTCGATGGGTTATCAGAGCAACATTCGTAAACTAATCAATCTCAGAGCAAGAATAAAATATTGGTATAGCTTATGCTATGCAGGCAAAATTCAGTGATCAATATTAAAGTTTCAAGATTAAGGACATGCAAATACACAAAATCTCAGGTATTTAAGTGAATAGTAGTAAAATCGATAAAAGCTTCGAGATTAAGTATCTGACTCTAAAGTAACTGATTTGGGTCAGAAAACATACCTACTGAGGATCATGTTTGATCTCAGTGTCCTTGTGATGCCTGCTGGATGCGTAGCTCGATCTTTCGTGATTCCAATGCCATGAAAATCGCTCGAATCGGGCTCCGGACGGTTGAAAGACAGCCCAAAAAAACAAAATTCGGTCTATTAATGGGTATGTTCTACATACGGGTCTGAACTACATTGTAGCTTGCGGGTCAGAGCATTTTGTCGGGTCAGATCTGTTGCTCGCAGATCATGTTGAACAGGTATTAGCGGATCGGGTTAAGCTGCCAGCCGGTTGGGTTACCTTGTGGGTCGACTTTGAAGTAGGGTTACAAACCCGATTGGTGATTTTTAAGCCCATCTCGTTGTTAATGAGAAGAAGGTGAGGGTCGGCGAGGGCTCAGCAACAAGAAAAAGGTGAAGCCTCGGTGGCGTTATCGAGATCTGGGGGGAGGTTGGGAGTCACAGTCAAAGCTGGAGGGGAGGGCCGTAGATCTGGGTATGAGAAGGAGGTTGTGAACAGGCGACGACGACTGGGGTAAAGGAAAGAACAGATGAGGAGACGGGATTTGGGCTGGCGGTGCATCGAGAAGAGGAAAAGGTGGAGTTGGGAAGCTAGAGGCGTGGCGAGACAGAGAGATCATTGGATGAGAGGGGGAGGAGGTCAACGGGTCTGAGAGAGAGAAAATGAGGTCGGCTGGAGAGGAGGGTGAATTAAGGTTAGGGTTTTGATTAAAGGGGAAAAGATAAACTAACTAGGGTTTCACACTATTAATTAGGGCTACCTAGGGTTTCACACTCCTAAAGAGATTTTTGAAGAGATTAATCACTCACATAATTTGAGAAAAATGTTAATAATCATTCATTAATTAATTAACTAGTACAAAAGCCTTTATATAGGCTTTACAAAATCCAAATATCAGATTACAACTCATATGGTACTAAACTGTAAAAGAAAAGAAAACTACTAAAGAAAATCAAAATAAAACAAAACAAAAATTACATGACTACTCGAACCACATCGAGGCGACGCGTCTTCACCTTCGCTGATACACAAGCTTGGGACGTGTCTGGATGTCCGCATCAATTGGTCGACTTAATTCAAATCTAAAGTTCAAACAAAGAACAAAGCATTTGTCCAAATATTGGGTCGGGTGATCAATACCTCTATATACATTCAGCTCTATTAAGAGTAGTCTCCTCCATTAAATTAAAACCTATACTGTTTGGGCTTTTTCTTACATCAACCCTTGTATGTTTCGGTCTAATCCAAGTTCTTGTTTCACCATAACTCTCGTCAATCACTCTTAGCTCTCACACTCCTTGGTCCCCGTTGCAGAACCAATTTTTCAAACTATTCTCCTCTTTGATTTTTATCCACAACTGAAATTGTCCTA
The DNA here is from genome assembly GCA_038442645.1 of Agave tequilana. Lineage (NCBI taxonomy): Eukaryota > Viridiplantae > Streptophyta > Magnoliopsida > Asparagales > Asparagaceae > Agave > Agave tequilana. Next base: position 10,832 of record JAVJIF010024952.1, on the reverse strand, counting down.
ATAATGCATTGTTTCTTAACATGACTTTTAATGTACAATCACATCAATCTAAACATTCTCATTTCAGTTACACGTCTTTATTGATATATTGATCCTCAACTGGCAAGCAAAATAACCAATAAAATATAATGATCATAAAGCCATCTAGCAAAACCTTCCATGCAACTTTATAGGTATTCTGCATTGAGATAGTACTCCAGAAGCACTTCTCCATTTTAACACCACCCCCCCCTCTGGCACAAACGTCAAGACAAAAAATTGTTTCCCGTCATCAAATAATGTAAATTATATTTTAAGTAAAGTAACATCCAACATATTCTAATTTTAACCTACTAATTCTAAATCCCTTTGGTTCGAAAGTTTTTCTCCAGTTCTCTACTCTAGAAATTAATCCTTCTCTAGTCTCATCATACAATATTACATCATCAGAAAACAACATTCCCATGAGAACTCATCGTAAACAGGCCTATTAAGTTCATCCATAAATATAGCAAAGAGATAATGATTTATTTCCATCATTGATGCAAGCATCTGGTTATAAGAAACAAGTGTCTCCCTTCATAATGTAAAATGTACTTGGCAAAAAAAATTATTTGAAAGCTCAAAAGACTACAAAACTTATCAGCATACCTGATCTCGCTTTTGTTCATCAAGATTTGGAGGTGCTGAGCTGGTCCGAGCCGGAATCTACATTAATACAATAAATTTTTTAATCACATTTGTTGCAATCGTCACAAACAAATATGAGAAAGCAGAACAGGGAAAGCAAGGATCAATACAAAAAGGGTAATTTGTTCCCCCAAAAATCAGTTAACAGCAATTTACCTGCAGTCTATTCACAATGCCAGGACTTATGGTCCCAAACTGAAGAGCAAATGGCTCTGTCCCATCTCCTAGAGGAAGAGAATTGATAGAAAATAAGAATAATGTCAAAGTTGATGTTCCAAGTAAATGGCCAAAAAAATATGGATGAATGTTTTAATAATTTAATATTTGTCGCAATGATGTGTGCTTCCAGAGAATATGGCAGTTCCAACTACGTGGTGACCCCATTAACTCAGAATTTCAAAAAATGAACACTTCTTGGGTCCAAGGCATAAGCTTTGCAATGTGAATAGCATAGCTTATGCAGAATATGCAACAGAACAGTTTTTCTTGGTTGTTCACCATACTGAACAATATTAGTACTGAAGGTACCTTTGACAGGTGTGCTTGGTGCTGCTGGATCTGAAATCCCAGCAGCAGATTGTGAAGATGGAGCTTTCGGAACAGCCTGGGATGTCCTCGGCACTGGTGCATCACCTTGTTTGGGACCACTAGGCATTGGTGTGGTGGATGACCCTACAATAAATCAACAATATCAAAATTAGAGACAATAAAGAATAAATTTGAGATCTGCTCTTATATGCCACCAATCTAGAGATCATGAGATCATAGAGCAAATTAACACAAAAAAAATAGAAGAGATTTGAGATGCCATAGCCATCAAACAACTTATAAACTGAACTAAATAAAATTTCTGAGAAAAAGATAATAAAATGAGAATTAAAATAAGCAATCTAAGCAACCACAGTTCCACGAACTGAACTTAACTAAAGAGATAATAGTTATTTAGAACCACTTATGATTACAAACAAACCAGTGCAAACTGTTCGCTGAAGTCAATAAAAGTCAAGTAGAAAATCAAAATGAGAAAGGAGAAAGTTTGAAACAAGTGATCATAATGCAACAAATAATCAAACGCAGAAGAATTTTGATGGAATTATACTAAAAAGTTAGTGATAATTTAAATAAATCACCCCATAACAACCATCTCTTGAACTTGTTGGATATATGAAATTCGTAATCCTGAAATCACACCAGCCATTGCAGCCCCAAAACTCTATAGTAAACTGATAGGAAAAAGTAAATCTGACTTACCCTGTGAGGGGGGTTGACGATGGGCATCATTCTGGACAGCTCTTGAAGTGGCAGTAGCGGCAGATGTCTCAGAACCCAGGCTCGTAGGATTTATCCCAGACTGGCCTCCTTGTCCATTGCCAGACTTCTTGAAACTGGACAAACCAGAGGGAAAACAAATAAAGACAACTTTTAGATACCGACTTTCCCTACATCAATTCCCGTCCATATGCATAACCAAACTTCTTCAAACTGAATAAATCACACATGAAACTAATAGAAAGTAAATTTTAAAAGAGCCATTAGGTTTAGAATGCCCTCATTATCCATTAACAGGTTTCTTAGAACTACATATACTGTACAAGAGACAAACAGAAGACTCACTTCAAAATACAACACCTGAAACACCTTGATTGTACATTCCACACTCATTGTGACCGCAAAAATCAAACAAAAAAAATCTCTCAATTAGTATTTACTACAGCTTGTTCCTAACCAAATTTCTAGGGACCAGAAATATCATCCTAAAACAATGAAAAATCATTACCTGGCCCAAGGTTCTAAATATCGGATATCGGGATCGTATCGGATGAGGGTTTTCATATCGGATACCGGATATCGGGGGAGATATCGGGGATACGTGCGCATATCAGGCGTTCATATCGGACACTATATATAATGAAATACTGATAACTAAAAATTGGTTTACTATCATAGATATCATCTACCTAATAAAAATGATGTAATATGCATGCAAAGACAATAAAAAATAATGTACATTTGCACGCAATCGTGCAATAAATAAGTTATTTCATATCGGACAATATATCAGGTGATCTATCGGCCGATATTGGGCAATTTATCGGCCGATATTTCAAATATTGGCCATTTTTTGCTGCAAACTATATGGTGAACGATTTCTCCATATCGTGCCGGCAACAGGAAAAAAAAGAGATATCAGACGATATCTCGGTCGACTCGGCTGATATTTAAAACAGGGACCTGGCCGCACCCCTACAAGTTGCCCTCAGTATCCATTACCATGTTTCTTACTCAATTTGTTTCAAAAAAAAAAAAATCATTATATCCATTATAACTAGATCGTCTAAAATAAAAGATAAACAATCCATGGTATCATTAAAAACTCAAAAAGAACCTAACTTGCAGATGTCCAGTTGCCCAAATTAGCAAACATAGCTGATTCCAACAAGCTAAGCTATCTCACCTTCGGTTGCTCGACAAAGACGGTTGATTTGAAGAGTACGAGAGCTGATGGGGAGGAGCGGCGCCACGGCCGCCGCCGCTCTTCCCTCCGCCACTGCCGGAGAGTCCTCTGTTGTGGCCGGATCGACTGCCGGATTTCCTCAGTGGCCGTCGCTCTTCTCAACCCTAGATTGATTATGGGACATAAATACAAACCCTTTCTTGCCGCTTCTTCTCCCTCTTCCAACCCTAAACAGAAAAAGAAAACAGAAAAAAGAAAACGAAATAATAACTAAATCGCAGATCCAATATCAAAGCCGATTCACCGCAAACCTAGAAATCAGCATTCCCCGATATTTGCCCCCAAAAACCGCCAATAGACTCAATATTTTGATGAGAAATCGGTTACCTGCGAAGATTCGAAGCGATTAGGGTTTCCTTTTTTCTCCCCAATCACGCGGATTGGGAACGACGATCAATCATCAACAACAAAGCGATAGATACAGAGAGAGAGAGATTTTGATGAGAGAGAAAGAAAATTAAGAGAGAGAGAGAGGAGTTTGAACTGGTTTTATGGGGGAGAAAATAGGACAAAAAAATATTTTAGAGTGGGAGGGGAGGGCGTGAGACTTGAGCGGGCTCAGATCGGTCCCGTTGGGGGTATTTTCGTAAATATATAATTCGAAGGAGATCACAATGGTCGGTCAAAACGCCGATTTCGGCGGTGTATATGATCACAGCTGTCGGATTAGTTATCAACGGCTGATACATTTTAGAGTTCTTACTGTCTGCTAAAACTTTTTGGTAATTTTAGCCCTAATAAGAGTTTATATTGTAAAAAAAGGGAGAATATAAATAATTTATTTTTTTTCCCTTTTTTTTGGAAAATTCTTACTTGCTCAACCTCCAACTTTCCCTTTTTCTAGTTTCAATTTGCATGATTTCAAACAATTTAGGAATATGATTGATATTTGGCTTTCTTTTTTGATATAATACATAACATAATATTTATTTTAATCATTTTGATTCCCATTCTTTGTCTCCAAAAAGTAATAATGCTTGTACTTTATGTCTCAAAAAATTCAAATAATTCTAATTTCTCTCCCAACTATTTTTTTATCATATTTAGATAAATAAAAGTTTAATTTGCATCTCATATGATTATAGATTTTAATGGATCTTATCCAAATGTAGGGATTTACAAACTTTGATGGTAACTCAAGTTTGGGCTTTGAGAAGACAAGAAGCACAAAAGGGTTCCCTTAGTGACATGGATTCTTATTCTTCACCAGTCTTCTCTTTTGGAATTCTATTTGAAAACTGTGTGTGGAAGTTGAGTGTGCCAACAATTGAATGCATATTAAAATAAGTCTTCAATCAAAAACTGTTGGGTATCCTGCTTAACAAGAATCAATCTGACAACTAATCAAGATCACTGAGATATCAACAATCTAATTGGCCAGGTTGGCAAATATCAGGTGGGAGGTTTTCCGTTCAATAGAACGTTCCTTAATTTAAGAACACCTTTCAATTTCCTTCCTTGGTTTAAGCACCAATTAGACTGAATCCAAGTCAGTCTCGATATACTGTAAAGTATATCCCCTGTATAAAGGACTTAATCCACTTATACAGTATCACTTAGACTGAATCTAAGTCAATTTCGATATACTGTAAAGTATATCCCCTGTATAAAGGACTTAATCCACTTATACAGTATCACTTAGACTGAATCTAAGTCAATCTCGATATACTGTAAAGTATATCCCCTGTATAAAGGACTTAATCCACTTTATACAGTATTTGAAGTGAGGTACGCTTAGAGCGAATCTCCTTAAGACAATTACGTCCCCCGCACAGGTGCTAACGGGATAATGGACGCTGGTCTCCCAAGATACAACACTTCTTCACGGTATTTGGATAGCACTACCAAATCACCGTACGGTCGAACCGTAGTCAACCAGTACCTACACAGGATTAGCAAAGCAGCGGTATAATGACAAATTTCAAATGAATATTTATCTTACTCTTTTGGAGGAACACCCACTGTTAAGGATGTAGGAAGGTTGAAGAATTTGACAGAATCTCCTTTAGGAAGTCGCTTCGGATTCCCACTTTACGCTGGAAATCGCGGATTCCCACTTCAGGTTGGAAGTCACTTCAGAACTCCCTTTTGGAAGTCACTTCACTTCAGAACTCTACTTTCCAATTCAGAATGCAAAACTTAGTTCGCAGTTCAGAATTCAGAGAGAGAGAAGAGAAGTTGTTGTTGTCTTGGTGTGTTTCAATTGAGAGTCAGGAGGGCTTTATATAGCCTGCAGGAGGGGCCAAAGGGTTCAAACCCAATGAAAGGTTGCACCCTTTCGACCCAGCAGTCGTGTCTATTGGCTGCCAAAAGATGCACCCAACAGTCACAACTGTTGGTATTCCAACAGTCTTGGAGCGGGTTGGTTCGGATCCGGATACCCATACCCGCAGACCCGATTCAAAAAGAACCAGGCCGGGTAGGGAACCCGAGCCCAGGCCAGGCCCAGGCCCAGGCCCGAGCCCGGCCCGGACGGCACCGGCACCGGCCGGGCGCCGCCGCCAGCGGCGGCGCGCGCGCGGGCATAGATCCCTCCCAATCGCGCGCGAAAACTTCAAGTACCCAAAGGGCACGCCCTTTGTTCTCAATTTTCTTTATTATACACCACAAACTTCCATCCCACGGCCAATGTGGACTAAATGCTTTAAGCTACCTTTAGTCCCGTTTTGGCTTTGAATTAGGCAATCTTTGGACTTGAATATCTCATTCATTCGAAGTCGGAATTGAACATGTGAATATACCACGTTCATCACCAATGGAAGGAGAACACACTCCAACCATCATCCAGTTGATTCGATCAACGGATCTCGCCATAATTCATCTCGAAGATTCCCTTTATATTCTTCAATTCCAACAATCCCCCACAATGAATGGAGATTCAAGGAAATGACACACAATGAGACTGACTCTATTGTGAAAGGTACTTGAGAAAAGAAACTGCATAAGGATAGGTGAACTAGGTCTTGAACCTTCCATAGCGAAAGATTTATCGGACTTACTGGCTAATCAGTGAACTAGGTCTTGAAATGTTAGCCGTTAGTGTAAGCCAAGTCAACAAGCTTCACACAGTGACTTTCCAAATCAACTTTGGTTCTCTGTTGTGTCCGTTTTGGCCCTGGACATTCTTGGTTTCTGAGAGTATCTTTAGGGAATAACAGCCTCCATAGAGATTCCCAAAGAGCCGACCCAACTCTATACTCACATAGGTGATGGACCTATTAAGAGTAGTCTACTCTACTCCACTGTTTAGTAACAAGATATAGGCATCATTAAAAGCGTTAAGCTTATCCTTAATCCACTTGTAGAAAAGCACTTTGTGCACCTTAGGAATGGATTGGAGTCAAGCTCCCAAGTGCTTACTTGCTGAGTCAATCATAACTAGTTTTCCTCTTGAACTTAGTCGTGGGATCTCCAGTCGCTAAGTGAGGTTTCCATTAAGCTGACTCGGTAAGGTTAGGCTTTTAGACCCATTCCCCTCGATGCGCAGTTATACGCTCTCCACTTAAACCTTTAGTAAGCGGATCCGCTAAATTATCCTTTGACGATACAAAGTCAATAGAGATAATTCCATTTGAGAGCAACTGCTTCACGGTATTATGTCTACGACGAATATGTCTAGACTTACCGTTGTATATCACATTTTGTGCCCTAGATATATAGCTGCTTGATTGTCGCAGTGTATACATATAGCGGGTACTGGCTTTTGCCACAAAGGTATATCTTCTAAAAATTGTAGAAGCCATTCTGCTTCTTCACCAGCCTTATATAAGGCTATGAATTCTGATTCCATAGTGGAACGGGCAATACATGTTTGCTTAGAAGATTTTCATGATACCGCTGCTCCTGCTAGAGTAAATACGTATCCGCTAGTTGATTTTGATTCCTCAGAATCTGCAATCCAATTAGCATCACTGTATCCTTCCAGTACAGGAGGATACTTTCCATATCTCAAGGCATATTCCTTGGTATGTGATACGTAACCCAATACTCGTAGTAGAGCGGTCCAGTGTAGATCACTAGGATTGCTAGTGTATCTACTTAACTTGCTTACAGCGTAAGCAATATCGGGTCTAGTGCAATTCATCAAATACATTAGACTTCCGATAACCTGCGAATACTCCAACTGGCGTATCCCAGTTCCCTGTATTCTTATGAAGGTGGACGTGTGGGAGAAAAGGATTTGTATTCTCCTTTATCCCATGATCCTTGAATCTTTCTATCATCTATCCACGTAGTGAGATTGAGATAGACTGATTCCATCTGGTGTTCTAGTATTTTAATTCCTAAAATTACATCAGCAACCCCTAGATCCTTCATATCAAAACTGTTGGATAACATTCGTTTAGTGGACTTAATAATCTCAATATTAGTCCCAAGTATCAACATGTCGTCTACATAAAGACAAACAATGATACATGCGTTTCCAACTGTTTTCGTGTAAACACACTTATCGCATTCATTGATAGTGAATCCATCTTTGATCATGACACCATCAAATTTCTCATGCCATTATTTTGGAGCCTGCTTTAAACCATATAAGGATTTTACCAATTTACACACCTTGTGTTCTGGCCCTGACTTTTTAAATCCTTCAGGTTGCTCCATATATATCTCTTCATTTAATTCACCATTTAAGAATGCAGTCTTGACATCCATTTGATGGATATCTAAGTTGTGCAATACTGCAATTGCAATCAACATCTGAATGGATGTTATTCTTATTACTGGTGAATAAGTATCGAAGTAGTCAAGTCCTTCTTTTGGCCGATAACCCTTGGCTACTAATCTAGCCTTGTACTTATCGATAGATCCATCGGGTTTTAATTTTCGTTTGAAAATCCACTTACACCCAATTGTTTACTGCCAGGAGGCAAGTTTACCAATTCCCAAGTATGATTACTTAGTATGGATTCTATTTCGCTATTTATAGCTTCTTTCCACATTTGTGCTTCTGGGGTTGACATAGCCTCTTTGAATGTTTGAGGCTCGCTCTCAATAGCGTATGCTATGAAATCTGGACCAAAGGATTTTGAGATTCTAGATCTCTGACTTCTTCTTGGTTCAGTTTCCGCATTAACATTCCGTTCTTCGGGCTTTCGTCCCTGAACGCCATCTCGTGTGTTCTTTTCCCAGAAGTCTTATCTGCTTCCCGTTTGTACGGAAAGATATCTTCAAAGAACACAGCATCTCGAGATTCGATAATCATGTTTACATGAATATCAGGTATTTCTGATTTATGAACCAGAAATCTGTAGGCACTGCTATTCAAGGCAAACCTATGAATATGCAGTCCATAGTTTTTACTCCAACTTAGTCTTTTTAGGTAATGGTGCTAGCACCTTTGCTAGGCACCCCCACATTTTGAGATAATGGTAGGAAGGTATCCTTCCATGCCATAACTCAAATGGTATAAGACCAAGTTTCTTGTGGGGTACTCTATTTAGAATATGATTTGCAGTTAATAGAGCTTCCCCCCACAAGTTCTGCGGAGCTCCAGAACTTACGAGCATGGAATAACCATCTCCTTCAAAGTTCTGTTCTTCCGTTCAGCAATTCCATTCTGCTGAGGAGTGTATGGTGCTGTAGTTTGATGTATTATACCAAAACTAGCACATAACTCACTAAAATCATTTGATTCATATTCTCCGCTCTATCGGATTTTAGAATCTTGATTTTCTTGTTGAGTTGATTCTCAACTTCGGCTTTATATGTTATAAACATATTTATTGCCTCATCCTTACTGTTTAAAAGATACACATAACAGTATCTTGTACAGTCATCGATAAAAGTAATGAAATACTTTTTACCGCCTCTAGTTGGCATAAATTTCAAGTCACACAGATCGCTATGAATAACCCTAAAGGTTCTGTATTTCGATCTATTGAGTGAAATGAATTTTTAGCCAACTTGGCCTCAACACAAATCTCACACTTGCGAATTTCTTCCAAGTTGAGTTTAGGAATATATCCCAGATTAGACAAGTTTTTCAAAGACTTGTAATTTACATGCCCTATCTAGCATGCCACAAAATAGGAGACTCAAGCAAATAAACAGAAGAATTTTCTTTTTATAAGCTTCGGGTATAAATACATAACTTTTTATCTACCACTGCAACATTGGCTTTAAAAAGTCCAATCAACAAGATAACTATTTCCCACATACATCCCTCCCTTAGTAAGTACAAATTTATCAGATTCAAAAACCATTCTAAATCCTTTCTTACTAAGTATTGATCCGGAGATCAAATTCTTGCGGATGTCTGGAACATGAAGCACATCGTTAAGAGTAAGCTCTTTCCCGATGTCCACTTCAGGATGACCTTGCCCTTTCCTTCAACCTTTGAGACGGCTGAATTCCCCATGAATAGTTGCTCATCTTGCTCTAGTATTTGATATTCTGAGAATAACAATTTCTCAGAGCAGATGTGCCGAGTAGCCCCAGTGTCTACCCACCAATCCTTATTGTTGGTTGTCAGATTTACTCTGACACCACAGCTGAAAGGCTTGGAGACTCATGGTCGGTCAAGTTTGCCTGTGGGTGGCTTTCTTGTTCTTTTTGAGAAGGCTGCGACATTCATTCGCCTTATGCCCTTCTTTGTTGCAGATGTAGCAGGTTCCCTTGAAGCGCATGTTCTTGCCTTCTTGGACTTGCCTTGTACCCTGGGAAAGTCTTCTTCCGCTTTAAGCCTTTGGAAGTAGACGCTTTCCCCTTTGAGTCCTCGATCACATTAGCTTGTGCTTTCGTAGGAGTTCTTACTGCTCCTTTTCTCGGACTTTCTGTTGTCCTCCTCGATTCGAAGCCTCACAATAAGATCCTCCAACTTCAACTCCTTTCGCTTGTGCTTAAGGTAGTTCTGAAAATCTCTCCACGCAGGTGGGAGTTTCTCACGATAGTAGCAACCTGAAAATTTTTAGGTAGGAGGATCATACCTTCGGCTTCTATCTCGTGCAAGATAAGTTGGAACTCTTGCACCTGACTGATTACAGTCTTGCTGTCCACCATTTTGTACTCCAGAAATCGTCCAACGACGAACTTCTTGGTACCAGCATCCTCAGTCTTGTACTTCTTGTCAAGACTGATCCATAACTTCTTTGCCGTGTGATAGGACTGTAGACATTGTAAATAGAGTTATCCAGTCCATTTAAAACATAATTTCGGCAAAGGAAGTCACATTGAGTCCATGCATCAGTTGCAGGCTCTGGTGGGATTTTCCTCCATGAATCTGGCCAGATGAAGAGTGGTTAAGTAGAAGAGCATCTTCTGTTGCCCACTCTTGAATTCTGTGCCATCAAATTTTCCTCCCTGGCTTCTCCGGCTTCGGGTTAGGAAGTGGAGTAGGCATCAATGCTTGTAGCTGTTTGGTGCCTTGCTTGAGCTATCTTGATTTGTCTCAGACATCTTCTGCAAGTTCAAGCAGAACAGAAGTAAGAAACGTTAATTGTCTTAAGATTGTTGGGTATCCTGCTTAACAAGAATCAATCTGATAACTAATCAAGATCACTGAGATATCAACAATCTAATTGGCCAGGTCGGCAAATATCAGATGGAGGTTTTCCGTTCAATAGAACGTTCCTTAATTTAAGAACCACCTTTCAAGTTCCTTCCTTGGTTTAAGCACCAATTAGACTGAATCCAAGTCAGTCTCGAT
>JAVJIF010024951.1:0-61012 GCA_038442645.1 Agave tequilana | reverse complement strand
CAATTTAATCAACAATAATAATCAAGTGTATATCTCATATAATCTACCACCCAAACATGGTTCAAGTTTTAATGATTTTTACTTTAGGCATTCAAGAACATGATCTCCCATCCTTCCGCCCATTGATGGGAGAGGGTTTCAAAAATAGATTGAAAATGTAGTTTTGTTTAAAATCACTACCAAATTGAAGAATACGAACTAGTCAAAATGAAAAACTTGTTAACTAGTGCGAAATCCTTCAAGTAAGGAATAAACAAAATAGTTTTTCATGAAATAAGAAATCCACAAGATAGTCCAACACTCTAATTCAATTAGGCATAATATGACTCATGATACAAAACATGAGCAAGCAATAAATGTGAGTGTACAAATAATGTGAATATCATAATCATGAAAATTTTCATTAAGCTCAATTATTCCTTTAAACAATAAAACATGAAAAAATCATCTAAAACTATTTAATCTTCAAGGCATATGTATGTCTAATACAAAACTAAAGTATACATACATATCCAAAACACAACGATCCACAAAATATATGCATTAAGGCACGTGGCTCAAAGATAACATGTATATCTAATAGTTTGGATAAGATAGACATATACATGAAGTTAAACAAATAAACACGAAATCGAGAAAACTAAATTTCACCAACACAAATTTCATTTCAAGGTATATGTATGAATTGTCAATACAATAAGTATACTACATGTATCCCTAAACACAATTGAGTCCATATATAGATTTGCATGAAGGCAAATGACTCAAGGGGTAACATGTATATCTTAAATTTGGCAATACAAACATATCATGAAGTGAAAACACACAATCATAAAACAAATTCAAAAATGAGAATACAAGTTTAAAATGTATGACTCATCAAAACTAGACTATACTAGCACTTTAATGGAACAAATAGGCAATCAAGCTCAACATATATAGATTTATTTGTGGCCCACTATATGCACAAGTATATACCTAGTATTAGTGAAAACTAACATCTAAACAAATATTCAAGACATGAAGCATCAAAAACAATATAAAATCATCATGATAAACTAAAACATGATTACTTGTAAATTCACATGTATTAGATTCATGATGTACACTATAGCTTAAACAAAAAGTGAGAACACAAAGTATTGGTTCACATAAGCATGTGTGTCTCAAATACTATACATGTATGTCAATGATCTAATAAACTGGTATGTACATACTAATCCAAAGACAATGAAACATGCTATAAAACTAAAATTATGAAAGCATGTAAACAATAAATGAGAGTTAAAGGATTGTTCCAAACCGAAGAAGCAACTTTTCTTGTCTCCAAAACGAGGTGGTCATCTCACCAAATCTTCCTTGAAAGTGATGCATCCAATTGATCTCCTTTAAGTACGGAACGCATCTACTCCAGGTGTTCATCACTCTCACGTCATGTGAGAGCCCACACCTACATTAAACAAAGGAGGGGTGGTCTTGGTACCCATACTCTTTTGGGTCCATGGGGGTTAGTCCCTTCTCTAACCCAAACAAAATTCTTTGCTAAATTAGAGTATGTAATCTATCATAGCAAAATTTAGCAAGGTGGCCCTTACGTCCACAATGTGATAAAGTGTACACATGAGCATACATATGGTGATGGGTGTGTCCGTGAGAAGCATGTGTATGCCTGTGGAGGGTGTGCATGCATAAAGTTGGAACTTGTTTCTTTCGAACCAAGGATTCCAAGCGTGTGTGGTTCATGGCACATTGGCTCATAGTGGAGCCCCAAACAATCTACTCTCTTCTTTAACATACAATATCATCATTAATCCTAGAAGAAGAGGTACATGCATTAGGTAGACTAGATGAGGAAGCTACATTAGCATGTCAAATATGTGCATCAATTTTATTCTTCAAACATCATTTTTCTTTAAACAAACATTTAAATCATTTGAAATAGAAATAATTTTGTTTTTCAAAGCAACATTCTCTTTTAAAACAAAATCATTTTTGAAGACAAATTTCATTTTTCTTAAAATCATGGCAATCATTTTTAGATTTTAAAATTTCATTTTCTTTAAGTGCAAGTTCTAATTGAGATCTCAATGAATCCTTTTCATTATAGACCTCCACCTTCTCTTGCAAAACATTGTTAAGATCTAGCATGCAAACTCTTATTTTCTTTTTCAATTTCTAACTCTTCTTTTTCAACAAATTATATTTTTCTATTAATTTTTCACCACAATAGATAGTTTCTCATTCAAAGCATGGGGATCAACATAATCATTTGAAAAACTAGAGCAATCATCACTATCTAGTGGGTTTCCGATTGTACCTCAAGGGAGTCATTCCCTTGGACCTCAAGCATTATGAGTCGGATTCTCCACTAGACTCCTCTTTTTGGATTTGTACTTGAAGCTCGGAGGTGGTGGTTGTTGTCAATTTGTTCCACACTACAAAAGCGGAATCAAAGTTAGAAACACACATAATAATCTTTAGGTAATGTGCTTCTAATGGCCTCAAGGGCTTGTACATTGGCCCCTATATGATTGTGATCTCCAAGATAGCATTTCTTGGTGGCCGCAAGAAAGACATGCAAACCTAGGGTCTTTAGGTACATGGACATCCTATACTTGCAAACAACAATGTTGGAAGGATCAAAGCTAGGTGGGGTCATGAAGTCCATGGTAAACTATATGAGTGTGCAAACAAGCAAATACAAACAATAGATTAGCAACCAATGGATCTCACTCCTAGGATGTTAGCCTAATATCAGGAGCACTAGCTCTGATACCATTGAAAGCACACCTAGAGGGGGGTGAATAGGTGTAAATGCTAATCTAGAACTAAATGCAAAACTAAGTGCGCTAAATGCGGAAGCTAATGCAAATTTTGCAACACACTTAATACAATCAACAAGTGTAGCCGAATTCCCCGTGAAGGGCTCTGGACTAACTCCTCTTGATTCCCCTAGATATGGGTTGAGGCGCTATGTGAAGCTCTTGTTGATTAGGTACAAGTGAGGCACACAAACAACCAAGCATATACAAGATATGGCAATATGAATTATGCAAGGCACAACGCAAATGCAAGCAAGTATGATATGAATGATGAATGATGCTTTGCACAAAATAAAGAGAGAGAGAGTTAGAGAGACAATGGATCAAACGCAAAGGCCAAGATATGTTTCGAGGTTCGAGCACCTTGCTCTACATCCCCGCCTACACCACCGTGTAGGATTTCCAATCCACTATCTCCCACGAGGGAACCTCTACCGAAGAGGATTTGTTACAACTCTAGGAGTACCAAACTCCTCTCTCAAACAACTACCTCACAACCGAGGGGTAGGCCCGTAGCCAATACAACAACCAACACCTCTACCGAAGAGGGTTACAAACCAACACTCCACCTCTCACTAGAGGGAGCAAACCAATCACCCGATCACCTCTACCAAAGAGGGATACAACAAGAAAAAGGGTGTTTACAACAAGTGGTTACAAAGACCACAAACAATCTCTCTTTCTTTTCTCTTTTCCACAAAACAAGATCCTAATAGAATAGGATAGATGATAGCTCAAGTGTAGAATCAAGGTGTTTTTGGAAACAAGCAACAAAGAAAAACTACTTGGGAATCTCTTGTAAATGGTAGAAAATGAAAATCAATACAATCTCCCAAAACCCTAGTTTTCTTTGATTTTCCAAAAACCCAAAACAATAAAGATGAGAAGTTTAAAGCCCAAAACTCTTTTAAAAACTTGTTTTAAACTCTGGAAAACTGGGATTTTTTCTCTTGTAAAAACCTTGTCAAAACAGCCCAAGAGATGGGGTATTTATACCTCCATCAGAAAACTAGCCGTTAGGCTGAGCTGGCAGCCTGACAGGCTACCGGTCGACCGCCCGGGTCGACCGCCAACGGTCAGAAATGTGACCGTTGGGCAACTGCGGTCGACCGGTCCGGTCGACCCAAACAAACAGAGAGCAGAGCTCTCAGCCCGGTCGACCGGTACGGTCGACCCAAACAAACAGAGAACAGAGCTCTTAGACCCGGTCGACCCGTACGGTCGACCGTCCCAAGTCTGCCAAACGTGCACAGTTTTGTGCACGTCGGTCGACCGTCCCGACCGACTTCACCCAAGTCGACTAGGTCAGATTTAGTAGTCGACTGGTTGAAGCCTGGAACAGATTTCTGGGTCAGAAAAACTGGGAAAAATATTTTATAAAATCTTTTATCTTTCTGAAAATCCCATAAAACTTGTTTTATCATTTTATACTGAACATAACCAAGTGATAAAAATTTCAAGACATATAACAATCATATCAATTCATTTTTGTGTCTTGCAAATTTTATCAAAACCAACACTTGTATTTTTATCAAACTTGATTTTTCTAAAACATGAATAGGATAGTCAAAATAAGTTTGTCTAGCAAGTTTAAATCATGTATGTATATTTAGAACATATCTAATATACATAAGAATAAAGTAAACTTGTTTTGATCTATTATCCATGAAAACAAAATCCAAATCATGAAACGTGTGTGTATTGTGCACTTGAGCATATCAACTATACTAAGCTTTACAAATGGATCTAAACACACTATCTAAATTAGGATACCTAAGTCTTCTTGACGATCTTCATCTTCAAGTAGACTTACTCCAAAACTCCATCCATGGGCTAGGCAATGTGTGAACTTGAAGCTTTGGCCCTGGATTCACCATGAAAAGCTTCTAAACTCCTTGTTGAAGCTAATCACCAACTAATATCTTGGTTAATAATCTGAAACTTAAACACCACAAGATTATTAGTAAACATAACTACATGAGTTAATCATCATCAAAACTAGGGTGGAAGGCCTTTGGGCCAACATTAATGTCCCTCTTCTTTGTTAGTTTAATGGTACACTAATAATAAATAAGAATAATAACCCAACATATATTAATGGAGTAGTAAAACCCGCGATTGTCAGAAAATCATGCACAAGACGTGAATTAGTAGAGAAATCCATCAAATCACCAAAATTAATTCAAATGAGCATCAAATTCACTTGATATGCAACTGACCAGTAGCATAAGGGTGTTTTACAGTAGTGAAAATATTAGATGATGATGACACATGAACAATGCTTGAATTATATCCGGGTGTGAATTCGATAAAGTTATATGTGGAGAAAGATACTATCGAATGCATGGAGAATTTACACATATGCTCGATTTGGATAATGAATCAATAGGCTTCATATCTCCAGTACATAATAAATAAGTAACTGTGAATTTTATTCTGGTTTTTACATTTCTCTTTCTACTAAGTGTATGGATAACATTAATATTTGAACCGTCTTATCAATTTGGTGCAAGGACAGGAGATGTGTCATAATATGTCAACATTATATGTGTATTCATTCACAATACATGTCTCCTCTATTCAAGCGTCATAAATTGACTCAACAAATCTCACTCTAATTGAGATGAATATTACACCAACGGAGCATCCAAGTGTAAATAAGTAAAGTGTACCTAATTGGATCTTCATTATGCGCAAGGATGACATCCTAACTTTTGATGTGTTGTTTATAATCTTATGCAAGAATTAGTACTCAACTGGCATAAGTAATTCCTTTAATGTTGGAACATCCTTGATGCATCCAACACTAATGCACAGTGACACTGATGAGGGTGATGATGCAGTGCAGGAGAATAGTGATGGTGATGACTCCAATGAGAGTAATGATGTGCTGCAGGAAAATATCATGCAAGTTACAATGCAAGATCTTGAAGATGACACCAACGAGGTTGAGGATGTGTTGGCCAACAATGAATATGTAGATCCCAAAGATCCACATTCCGATGAGTTTGAGAATGATGATTGGGTAATTCAACATATGTGAGAATATAACTTTTAAGTTCAATAGGTCTACAACACCTACTGCTATCGAGGATTTGAAGGTGACAAATATATTTGAATCAAAAGTTAAATTGCTACCAGCAGTTACCAAGTGGTTCATTAAGCGTGGAGTGTCATTCGTGCTTGTGAAGACCAACAGAACTTGCTACATAGCAGTTTGTTCTTTCATTATAGAGGGGGACAATGTTGGTAGAGATGTGTGCCCATGGAGACTGCATGCCGTTGTTCCCAAGAGTTCAAGTGGATGATTCAAGATCAGATCTTATATAGAAGAGCATACATGTAGCCAGCTTTCACTCAGATCCAATCACCATAAAGCAATTGCATCTTTTGTGGGCAATGTGATTTTGCCTATGGTAAGAAAAAAGCTTGATATGTCCCATGTTATATAATAGAGTACATTGAAGCTAAATATCACATCAATATAAGATACAACAAGGTGAGGAATGCTAGAACGAAGGTACTGACAAAGATATATGGAGATTGAGAATCATCATATGAAAATACTCCCATAGTATCTTGATTGAGGTAAAAATCGAAACACAGAAAATTGTAACACAGAAAATCGTATTTTGAAATTAGGGATCATCTTTGGCTTCTCTCAATACTTTCACGATAGCATAATGGCTATGCAGGTCGTATCCACAAGGAGGGAGACGATAAAAGTTTGTCGATAAATTCACGAATCAGAAAACAAGTTCTTCTTTGTCTCAAAAGAAAAGAAAAGAAAACGAGAATAAGAGAACAAGGAGAAAACATGGTGATTTTGATAAGAGGATTTTTAAAAGAAATCGAACGAAAGAAAAACTCATAGCTAACTTTCTACTAATTGATCCCACCAACACACTACCTTGATTGATTAGTGCCTCAAAAGATCATTGATAAATCCTAGGCTTGATTGCAAGGAGCTTTCAAAGTATGACCCATAAGAAGTGATTCACATCCAATCTTTGCAAATAAGAAAACAATCTAGTATTCAATCATCAAAACTTTAAAGAGCAAGCATGAGATAAAAGAGAATTGCAAGTTAGCTTATTAGCAAGTTAGGAGTTAGAACTCATCATCATGAGCCATCAATGACTCTTGCAAGAGCAAGGCCTATTTGATACTTTTAGATTCATATGGGTCACAAATCAACTAAGAGTTTGTGTGTTGTGGGTTAGTATTTAGTTAGCCATAGAGAAAAAAGTTAGCTACTGATCTAGAAAACAAATAAAATAAAGCATGTAAATGTATGCATATAAAGAAGGCAATTAAAGAAAAGAAGAAATAGATTAGATCAAGAAAAATGAAGATAAAGGAGGAATCTTGCATTAGATTGTCACTTTGTATTCAATTTCTCTCTCTTTTTCTCTTTAATCTCTCTCTAATCTATTCTAAAAGAAGCAGGAAAATACAAGAAAAAGAAAAGAAAGAAAAATCCTAATCTAAACTCTAAAATGAGAAATCCTAGCCTCTGCTCTATGGTTCTACCTTCTCAGTCCTTTGTGGGGTATTTATAGGAGAAAGCCAGTGCCTTAAATGAATCGCAGCCACAGATCAAAGAATTATCGCGGATCCGTGACAATACTGGGGTTTGTTGGTCTCGCACTTTCTGTGCCAGCCCGTCCTCGTACAGTTGTCCCAGGTAACTTCTAGAAGATGGGCACCAGGTGAAGAGAATATACGTTAACTTCTTGGGCTAGAAAAATTGGTTCTTTAGAATTCAAATTTTTGGGCCTTTTCTTCTCTTTCACCATTAAACTAAGAACATGCATACCATTAGACAAGAAGAAGGTCAAATAGCAGAGCTTTATGTAAATTAAATATGAAAATATGATATAAAATATGCAACATTTGTGAATAATCACACCCTCATACCTATCTTTTGCTTGTCCTCGAGCAAAACAAAAGAGGAAAAAGAACTAATTAGCCACTTTCGCAGGTCTCGCGACTGCAGTGACCATATCCAACATGCCTTTAAACTTCTAGGTTACCCCCTAGAGAAGGAGTTATAGTCTTATAAGGGTTTTCAGTAGATTATACCCACAAAATCTTAAAAAAAAAGAAAATAAAGTTTCAGTATTTTCAAAAACTTATTTTGAAAGAGAGAAGAAATCTTTGAAAAATTCTTGCAAAAAAATTATGTGATAAAAAAGTCTTTGATTCACCAAACAATTCATCCTAACGTAATCTCCATGCAAGAATTTCTCATCAATCAAGGCAAGGAATCTGCAGTAGTCAGATTTCGACCATCGTCAGGGGCATGACACGTGTCCAAACACATGAAGGCTGTACTTCCCAGCCAACGGGTCCAACCCACTTGCAAGCTTGACACAAGCCCAAAAGGGAAGTCTCGAGCCTTGCCCCTAACCCACGTCAACTAGGCGCCTCGAGGATTGCCCTTAGTCGCATCGGCTCAGATACTTCCTACCCGGTCCATCACTTGACTAGGGCCGTACAAAGCATGTCACGCCCTGCTTCCTAAAATATGTTGGAGTGGAGACGCGATGAGTGTCGACGACTCATATAAGCAAGGAAAATTCCTCACGTATACGCTCTAAGCCTCAAGTAACCCGAACAAACTATAAAAGTTGACTATAACACATCATGATCACTGCAATAACACATATAGATGTCCACACATAATAACATATGAATACTGAATAATGTCTAATAATAATTTATAAAGAATTAAGGAGGAGATAAGAATAACAATAACCAACAGAGGGAAATTCCAAATCCTTATAAAGCATACGATCTCAACGAACACCTTATCAATGAAATAAACATCCAATCTGACGTGCAAATTTAGAGTCGTTAGAAAGCAACCCAATGAGTGTGTAAAAAAAAGAGGGAAGGTGCTCGTGCATATAATCAGTATGTATACAATAATAACATGTCTAAATTGTAATTGAAAGATAACTGAATTATAGCATGAACAAGACTATGAACGAAAATATAACTCATATCACAGTAAAAAGAAACAACTGATGTCGAGATATGTAACCTAGCATATGTCACTAGTTTGGTTGGTTATTATTAACCTAACTAATGTAGTACTTAGCTGTGTCCCATACCACAACCATTTTTTACATATCAAACAACAATATCATTGTTATAACTGCCTGACAATATAATGCATATGCTCTGGAAGGGTACCGTGCATGCCCGGTACTACGATCTAACATTCATGGCACTGAATCGGGACAGACCGCAAGACCCTAATAACTAAAGACCACAACCCCACACAAAAGAATAACTAGTGTAGCACCGTAGTTCGGGCATAGTCCTAATAACTGAGAACTAAATACCTGAATAATTAGATAGTCAGTACTACCTTGGTTCCCCATGATGGAGCCTAAACTTGGTATACCATGACTAGTCCTTTCAAAATACACGACACGCATTATCAGGTAATTACCCTTGTTCTTGGTTATGAAGTCTTTATTAACAAGCAACAATATAAATTATTAAAATGAAATAGTGACCGGATATCTCTGACAACTGATGATGTCAATAATAGTTGATAACTGAATAACTGAAAACTAATATCTGACAACTGATAACTGGTAACTAATAACTGACATCTGAATATTGGAGATATAGAGTCAATAATCACAACTAGGTCAATTAAAAGATCAAGTCCAATATAAGATATAGCACAACTAGTCTAAAATGAAAAGTGGCAAACATCAACACATAAAATGACATAGATAAATGCTCAAATAAACTATACAAATAAAATGAATACTCACCGATATCACATGAAATAATATGAACAACTATACTAATAAAATAAGCCAAACGCTCACATGAAATGATATGAGTAATTATACAAACATCCATTGACAACGGTAAATAAGTAATAACACAAAAGCAAATATTTACATGAAATGATGCGGTTCTGGATCCAAATGATCATTGGTCTTCACTGCATGAACCGATATGAACCTCTATATCATCTCATGGGTCGGTCTTCGAATTGCCAGTCTATCGGCACCATAACGAGCACAAATCTGAATCTTCTGTTACCGAGTTCGGATTGTATGAACGAGTCCGTAATCGCTGTAACACATAACCAAACACATATAAACACACGTACACATAAATACACCGGTACACACCCACATATAATTACATACATATACATACATACACAACACACATGCACACCGACACATAAACACAACACTAACATAATACCACACACATTATATACATACATACACATACAAATATAAATACACACACACACACACACAATCATGCACACACCCACATACACATGAACTCACGCACCAACACAACTAAACACACATAACATGCAATATTAATACACACACACACATGTAAATATACAGAGAAAGGAAGAAAGGGCTCACGCAAGCAGGAGGGAGGCGTGACTTGGGGCTCCGGTGCGCCGATAGAGCCGAGGAGGGGAGAAGCGGAGTTTAGGGTTATTGCGAAGAGATGATGGTTGTCCGGCAGGTGCTCCGAGCTCTCGTGTGGCTCGACGACACGGCGAAGGAGAGCACGACCAAAGGGAAGAGATCCGATATGCCGAGAAGGATCTGCAGGGAGGTTGGGGCTCAGGTGGTGTTGGCTCGGCAGATGAAGGAGGTGGATGGCGCATAAGGGTGTGTGTGGTTGTGGATGGCTGACCGAGATGGGCGTGGATGGCCCATGGGGGTGGGCGTGTTGCCGGAGATGGAAGAGGATGGCTGTGGGGTGTAGGAGGGGTCTGCTCGAGGTGCTGTTGGAGGAAGGCAACCTGGGAGGTGAGGCCATGGCGGTTGGTATACGGATGTGGGTGACACACACAAAGGTAGGAAAGTAGGCCGGGTGATAGGGCTTTGCCGGCAGTTCATGTGGGGGTGCGTGTGGCCAAGATTAGAGGTGAAGTGTGGAGTGCTGTGGTGGAGGTTGAGTTTGTCCATGTGTGGATGAGAAGGATATTAGGAGAGGTGGAAGTCTGCAGGCGGCACAAAGAGGAGGGTCTGTTATTGGCGTGCGGGGGTCTTTGGTGGTTGGTGGAGATGCGTGGAGGCCATGTGGATCTCGGGGAGGAGTATATCAAGGTTATGGATGCCGACCGGGGTGCTACGCACTGGGATAGGCGTGGTGGAGAGAGGGAAGATGGGATGCCAGGTGTGGGTTTCAACGACAATGATGGGTCTCGGCCTAAAGGTAAGGGGTTACGTGGAGGAGATTAGGGGTGTGCTCCTGCAAGGTTAGAAGGAGGTAGTCTCGGGTCATTGTGAAGATTGTCACAAATGTCGGGATACTGCTGTGAAGGGGAGACGACCAAGGAGGAGGATGACGATGACGGCGGGGGAAGAAGCATAGGTTAACTTAGGGTTAGGGTATAATGACAGGAGATTATATATAGGATAAATATTAATGGATTTGGGTTTGAGAATTGGGTCTAAGCTAATGGGTTAATTTAATGGGTTTGGTTGAGATAATGGGTTGGATTAATAGATAATAGGTATGGGTTATATGAGTTATGAGCTAATAAACATGCAAAAAGAGAAGAATTAAATAGAAATAGAGTTTGGGTAAATGAAATAAATAATAACAACAACATTAGTAATAATCACAATAACAATTATCAATTAATAATAATAAATAATAGTAAAAATAATAGTCAATAATAATAATATCAATCACAATAATAATAACAACAA
This sequence comes from Agave tequilana, assembly GCA_038442645.1. Lineage (NCBI taxonomy): Eukaryota > Viridiplantae > Streptophyta > Magnoliopsida > Asparagales > Asparagaceae > Agave > Agave tequilana. The sequence continues at coordinate 49,461 of JAVJIF010024951.1, read as the reverse complement.
TAATAACACTAATAATAATGAAAATAAATAATTATCATAAAAAATAATAATAGAATTAATAATAACAACAACTAATAGCAATAATAATAATAGTAATTAGTAATAGAATTGCTAATGAATAATAATAGTAAATATAGAGCCAAATTACCATTAATAGTCCAAAATAATTTGTGTATTTGATAATAAAAATAAGTTGTAATTTGATAATAAAAATAAGTTGCAAATCAAGTTAATTAATAATAATAAATAGGATAATAAGTAAAGAAAAATTAAATACTTAGAAAAATAAAAATACAGTATTTTAAACTAGGGATATTACAAAGCAGTACAAAGTCCTCTCCCACAAGCACAAGAATCCATCTCAGGGTCATTCGAGGCTCCGACACGAAGACTCCTCGAAGCCTGCTGCTCGTCCGCTACTTACAGCTGAATGGTACGATCCCCGCGACTCACGGATCCGACTATGCTGCCAGATAACTTTCACGTTCTAAACGTTGTAACGCTCCCATATTAATGTGGGCGGTTATGAACAGTGACGAATATCTCGGCATGGCAATCTTACAATCAAGTGGCGTGATCTGAGTAGTTACGAGGAATCAAAATGTGTGAATCGTGTAATTATGCATATTCGATATATCCGCACCCACGAGGGAAGCTCAGGCAGACATAAATACATCTTCCCCTCCAACAAAATAAGGGGAAACAGATGAATACTCTAGTGCACTTGTAATCATATAGAGCACTTGGAGCTTTGCTTGTAATTCTGTTGAATTAAAGTAGAGCATCTCTTTTCTCCGTGGTTTTTCCCTTTTGGTTTCCAAGTAAAATCTCTTGCGTTTGTTGTTATTCACTGGTCTGTACGCGCTTTGTAATTTGGTGCACATGGGAAGTCCTTGGCGAATTTCCATAATATTTGGTGCTTTCATTGAGAGCTCTGAGTCAGCACTCAAGATCTCCTCCCCCTTTTTAACCCCTTCCCTCAAAAAAACCTGTCCCACGAAGATGGCCCCAGAAGAGCTCCTCGCAAGCTGTTGCTATCGCCTCAATGAAAGGCAAGTCAATTGCACTGGGGGACCAGGTGGTGTTAACCCCCTTCTCCCCAACTTGGAGTTCTCCTCGAGAACATCGGGAAACCCCTCGACATCAAGTGCATCCCCAGTAGCAACGATTAATGGACACATGGTCCAACTTCCCCCGAGGGCCAACTCCTTCAAATGCTCACCAATCTCCAAAAATAGTTGGATGAACTAAAGGAAGAGGTGGCTCGCGAGAGCGAGCAGGCCATTCGTGAGCACGTTGGAGAGGGGCATCAAACTGCATTTAGAACCATCTTCTCGCCCATCTCAAAGTCCTACGAAGGTCCCATTCTTCTCACGACCATAGGATCCGAGGATCTTAAGATGATCAGCCATCATCTCACCCCAGCAACTCCGCCCATGCTGAACTAGTCAGAAGCGTGGTCGGTCCCACACTCTCAGCGATAACTATTTTCCATTGAAAATCAATTGGGGAAAACTTACAAAATTTTGAAGAGAAAATTACAAGTAATTAAAAAAAGAAAAATTACAAGTAGAACTCTCCTTGAGATTTCTGGGAAAGTGTGCCAGTAGAAGTTTGGTCAGCGTATGACCACTTTGTTCCATCGATAATGCAATCGATAGAGTCTTTAAAGAATTCCTTCTTACCTGGTTCTGGAGATTCCTTGAGAGAGAGAAATCTTAGGGTATTAGCACCCTGAATTTAGAGAAATGGTTCTCTGAATTTCTTGAAAGCGATAAAGTTGGCTCTGCTGACGCGTGCTCTTTCTTTGATTTTGCGCCTCTTGATGCCCCTGCTTCTAGCCCTGAGCTTATCCTAAGAATGAGCTATTTATAAGCTCTGAGGGGTGTAACTGCCCATAGAATTTAGAAAGACTGATAACAGTCAGTTAGCCCCGTGCCGGAGGCTATTTTGAGCTTCGTGCGAGGCTATAAAGCCTCATGCGAAGCTAGGTCCAGGCCTTATGCGAGGCTAGACAGGCTCGCACGAGCCTTCAAATGGTTATTTTGACCTAGCTGTCTCCACTTAATGTGGGACGAAATGAGCGGGTGTAACCGCCCACTTAAAGTGGCATTAACCCTATTAAAGTAGTGGGGTTAGCCACTAAAGACTTGGTCAAATATTGACCTGGCAAACCTTCCAGTAGGGGGTGTAGAAAGCGTCAAGCGAAGCTAGCACAGCTCCTCAGGTGAAGCCACAAGAAAGCTTTAGGCGAGTCTGTAATTAGCTTCAAGCGAATCTTTGCAGAGCTATGAAGAGCTTCAAGCGAAGCTTACACGAAAAGCTTCAGGCGAAGCTAGTATTAGCTTCAGGTGAAGCTAGTATTAGCTTCAGGCAAAGCTGAAAGTTAGCTCTATGCAGAGTTATGAAGAGATTCAAGTGAAACTTATAAGAAAAGCTTCAGGCGAAGCTAATATTTTAGCCCTTCAACAGGGTTATATAGCTTCAAGCGAAGCTATCCCCTTAGGCATGCTTAGGCCTCTTTAAAGGTGATACTTGGCTTACTATCTGCTTCACTGAATCAGTAAAATTTAAATCATCGCTTTGGCTCTGAGGATGGGCAGAACCTGATCGTCAGCTTGTCTGTATCTCGTCTTTTGTAAATGTCGACAAGTTTGGATATCGTTCGGACCAGTTGAAGTGCTCCCTAGGGAATTTGTCTTTAAAACCCCTTTTAGAGTTTTCGTAAGTCTGCAATGGGATGATTCAGATTTCGAAATACTTTGAATTGCTTTGATTGTTGAAGAAAAGACCATAGATATGTGGATTTTAGCTTCGCCTTCATGGTTAAACTTAGCTTCGCCTTCATGGCTGAAATAGCCTCACCTTCATGGCTGAAATAGCCTCGCTTTTGAAATAGCCTCACCTCTGGGGTTATTTTAGATAACTTAATAACTTTGCTTACAAAGCGAAGTTAACTTGTCAGCGCTGCCTAGTGCTAGCTTCGCATGCGCTATGAGGGAGGTTACTCCCTTTCCCGAGGCTAAAGCACCATCTGCGCTTCAAAATTTGAAACGGCAGCGGCGAAGCTAGGCCATGGGGCCTATAAGTGGACCCTCGAGTCATTTTTTCTAAAGAATCCATCTTCTCTTTTCAGTGAGGCTTCAATATGGCATTTTCTTCTCTCTCTTTTGAGTTTAAAAATACCAGGGTCTTCCCCCTTTTTATCTCTCCAAATCGAGATTCATGGCATCTTCACACGGTTCAGGCAAGGAGGCTGAGCCCCCTGAGGCAACGGAGGCCTTTACTTCGGTCGTCACCCGACCCATAGCCGGTGAGTCTCGGCTGTTCAGAGACTCCACCAATTAATTAGTGATTTTAGAGAATTTATCTCCCTTAATTTTAACTTTACCAGCTATTTCAGGGATTGAATTCCCTTGATCTTTGCATTTGATAAATTTTTGGAAAAGGTTTTAACCTTTTCAAGCTTCCTGGCGAAGCTAAGACTTACCTGATTAGGTAAAGGCATCTCTCATGCGAGGCTACCCTTGCCATATAGGCGGCCTTTTTAATGTCGGACTAGCTTTGCCATATAGGCGAGGCTATGCCTTGCCGTATAGGCGAAGCTATCCCTTGGCCTTTTTAAGGCCGGGTTAGCCTTGCCATATAGGCGTGGTTATGCCTTGGGCTTTCTGGGGCAAGGCTAGCCTTGCCGTATAGGCGAGACTATGCCTTGGCCTTTTTAAGGCCGGGTTAGCCTTGCCATATGGAGAGGCTATGCCTTGGCCTTTTTAAGGCCAAGTTAGCCTTGCCATATAGGCGAGGCTATGCCTTGGCCTTTCTGAGGTGAGACTAGCCTTGCTATATAGGTGAGGCTATGCCTTGGCCTTTTAGAGGCCTAGCTAGTTGATCGGTCATGATACTACATATGTATTGTCGCATTCCCATATTTATTATTTAATAAACTCTTTTTTTAATCCTATTTATTGTCTAAATTATATGCAGGCCTTTATTGAAGTAGATGAAAGAGAAACCAAAACCAAAAATCCACCTAAATTGTGATTTAATTCAGAATTAAATTCAAATCAAAGATCAGGGCAAATCAGGGCAAACCAAAGAAGATAAGACTGGTTGAAAATTAGTTAAAATCAGATTTTCACAAATCAAGTGGTTAAAGCCGAAATCAAAGGAGTCCAGGACCCAAATCTGAAAATCTAGTAGGAGATAAAGATAAATCTTCAAATTTGGGAGTTGCACCCCTGGGTGTGGCCACTTGGCTACACCAGGCCATGAAAATGCGGCCCTGATTGCATTTTTGCGGCAATCTTGGTAAATCCCAGGGAGCGTTTGCTCCCCTTATCTGTATACTCCTTTCCCCTTTTGGTTTTTGCCTATAAATATTGGGATTTCTGAGATCATAGAGGATAATTAAGCAGAGAGTAGAAGTTAGGCTATTCTTTAGTTTGTAACTTAGGTTTTTAGTTTCTTTTTATGTAATTTTCATTTTCTTTATGTAACTGAAAGCAGAAAAAAATTTCATGGAGGAAGGAGAGCAAGTTGTACTGAGGGTGGCATCGGTGTAATAAGTCGTTTCTTTCATTATTATTTTAATTGAATCGAAGTTTTTTTCTTCTTTACTCTTATTTTTGTTTGCTTTCCTCTGATGTGTTTGTAATTCAAGCGAATTCGATAGCCTCGAGACTGCTTCGCCATTGCAAATGCACTTTATGTCCTATGGTGATGAACAATCATTTCTCTGTTAGTTTAGCTTGCCCTTTTATTCATAGTGTGATCGGGAATGGGGCAGATCCTACATATCATGCTTGATCGCCTTCAAAGACGAGGTAAGTCGTAGCGACGGATCAAAGGTAAATGAGAACTGAAGAGGTAAGTAAGAATTTTTAGTTGCTTTTTTTAGTTTAGAATTCCACTCCAAAATCACTCTTCTTTTATCATTTTGTTTTTTTCTTTTAACTTAGTTCTTCAAACAACAACTCCACAATCATCTTCTTGTATCTATCCATCTTTTATTAACTTAACTTTTCATTTTATTTTTCTAAAAACTGAGAAGAACATTCAAAACAATTTTTTAAACTAAAAAAGAAACGAACTTACTCAAACGCTTCCATCGCTAGTCCGTCCTTGTAGATCACGACCCCACATAACCACTCGCTATAACGGTAATATTGAGAACTTGCATGTTTCAATATTAATTTCTAAACTATCACTTTTTTGTGCAGGTTTAAACTCAATCAAAATTTTGGCGCCGTTGCCGGGGGGTTGATCGGGGAAAAACCGCGCACAAAAAGCGTATGTTTTGAAATGGATATTTAAAGTGTGTGTGCTTTGGCTTCCTCGATACTTCCGTTAAAGCATAGAGGCTAAAACGAGTCGAATCCACAAGCACGGGAGGCGATAGAAGCTTTACCGGTTGGTTCACGTGTTTGTTAAAGATTCTTCAAAGTTTTAAAGAATGAAAAGAAAAGAAAGTAAAGAATGAAAAGAGAGGTACGGTGAAATACGAAGAAGTGGGAAACATGGAAAAGAATGGTTTTTGTGATTTTTGATATTTCTAAAATAAAGTGAAAAACAAAGAAAACTCACGGCTACTAACTACTAATGACTCCACCAACACGCTAACCTCTTAGTGATAGTTGCCTCACATGTATCATTGGCTATCACTAGTCCTTGGTTCAAGAGCTTTACAAAGCATAGCCCATATGTAACTCTTCACATCCCAACTCAACAAAACAAGTGCAAGCTACACTTACATCATCAAAACCCAATAAGAGCAAGCATGAAATAAAGTAATGTTAGCTTGTTAGTGGTTAGGATGTTAGAGTTAGATCCATCATCATGAGCCATCAATGGCTCTTGCAAGAGCAAGGCCAAAACGAGACTATTAGATTCATGTAGATTATCATAAAAGAAATTAGCAAGTTGGTGGTTAGTAGTTAGTTGCCATGAGAGAAAAGACTAGCTACACATGTAAAAGAGACTAAAGAGAAGAAAACAAAGATAAGGTAAGAGAGCACCTTTCATAGATTGTCACCTTCTATTACAAGCACTCTTGCTTCCCAACATGTACCACTCTCTGTCTCCCTAATACAAGATCTACAAGAAATGAAAAATACAAGGGAGGAAGAAGAAGAAAAACTACACTACACTACCCTAAATTACAAAATGGAAAATGAGAACTACCCTAAACCTTGCACATATTCCCTCTGGAAACCATACAGGGGTATTTATAGATACCAGGGCAACAGGGGCCAGGGGACAAACCCTGGCCCAAAACGCGCCGCGCGCCGCGGCCGTACGGCCGCGGCGCGGCGCCTCGAGCCGTGCGCAGCCCAGTCTGTCTCCTGTCAGTTCTGGTGCCCGGTTTCTAGTTTTGCACCCCTGGTTTTGACGAATCAGCTCTTTTAGGTTAATGGCTATGATAATAGGCTTTTAATCACCAATTAAATGGTGATTTAGATCTTTTTCTTCATTTGCACACTATGAACCTAGGATCAAGCAAGTAAGGTATTATTAGCAGAATTTATTATCAAATAAATGTGAGAATATGATGAAAATTATGCAAAATTAGAGACTAATCACACCCCCACACTTATCTTTTGCTCGTCCCGAGCAAAACAAAAAACCTAAGGAAATTATGACACTACTTTTGCAGGTGACGCGATTGCATTGAGCATGTGCAACAAGCCGTTAAACCTCTAAGTTTCCCTAAAGGAGGTGTTTTGTCTCCTGAGGGTTTTCAGCGGATTACACCCACAAAATCCATAAAGAAAGAAATCAAATGTTAGTATTTTGAAAACTCATTTTTGAAATAGAGAAAAGTGTTGAAGTATTTTTTTGAAAATATAAGTGATCCAAGGTTAGAGGTTAACCAGAAATTAATCTTCCTTAAACTAAGTCAAAATGCAAAAAAAAATCTTGTCATAAATTAAATGTAAGAACTTAAAATTGAATTGACTCTTTGATCTTTCATAAAACTCTTAGAAAAATATGCACTTTGTGAACTGTGAAGATTTTTGGGATATCGACTCAACCTTTCATGCCATTTATTTAATATATATTTTTATTTAATTATTTTTTTTCTTTTTTTCTTCTTCCCTTAGTTTTCTTAGGCTTTCTTATTTACCCGGGTAGTGAGCCTTTAGCCGGTGACTCCCAAACCAGATGGTCTTAGGGCACCAGATGAGAAAACATCCCTCGGACTTAAGGACTCGAGTAAACAAGGCCACAAAACTAAAGGGGGTTATTTTATTTTTTGTTCACTATTTTAGGTATGAATAATCATGCTTCCTGAGGCATAATTACCCAACTTCAATAAGTGGTTTTTATTATTATAATAATTTTTTTAATATATATTTTTATGGCATTTCTAGTCTTTGTTTCAATCCCAAAAATTGTGTAAGTGTGAAGTGCATAAATCTAAGGCAAAAAATTCAAGATCAAATTATCTTTTCAATCTTATTTTCTTATCCTAAAATTTAAACAAGATCTATTATTTTGACTTGGTTTAAAATTTCATAATTTTAGGTCTTCCTAATTCCTAAGATAATCTTAATTTTCTTAAAAATAAATCAAAATTATTTCTCTTAATTCAAAAAGTTTTGTAACAAGAAAAGTTTTTATATAAAAGTTTTTTTCCCCTTGTTTTTTCTTTTTTCTTTTTAAGTAAAAAGAAGTGTAAAAGAAAGAAAATATAAAACTAACTATGTTAGTAAACCCTCCCCCACACTTATCTCATGCATGGTCCTCAATGCAACGTGAATGTGTAAATACATGAAACAAATGGAGTGGGAAGGATATTATCTTAAGGGGGTGGCTCCGGTGGTGGTCTGATTGGGCCAAGCGTTGCGACCCAATCAAGATATCGTGGATCATTCAGGAACCCACCAATGATCTCTCTAATATGACCCAATAAAATGTTGATTGAATGATTGATCTTATTGAAAAAGTTATCCCCATCTAATTTCCAATTTTCAAAAATAATTATTGAGTCATTTTTGCCAACATTCTTGTCCAACAATGATGTGTGATTTTGAAAGATGAGTGATTTGGAGTCAAATGGAACAGGAGTAAAAACCGACACCGACTCGGGAATTTGACTCAGATCAAGTCGAGAGTCAACAACGAGAGTCGAAATTGGTTCAAAAACAGGGTCCAAACCAAAGAATTGATATTCACACACTGTCCCCAATAATGAAGTGTGATCATGAGATATTTGTGATTCCATTTCACGGTGAATTGGTATAGGATTCACTGTTGACTTCGGAATAGAGAAAAAATCTGGTAAAGATACCGGAGTCATTATTGAATCAAAAAGTGAAATGGAACTACTAACATGAGGTTCAGGATCACATTCAGGTTCGATTTCAATTTTAGGAAAGGGATAACTTGCCAGAATGTCCAGGCGACTTTCATAACTTGGAGTTTGGCCAAGTTCAAAGGTATGTTCTGAAATTGAATCTGGATTCCCAAATTGACATGATTCAAGGGTCCAATCAGTGGAGTTAGGGATATAAGAATTGGTCAATGGTTGACAAGAGAGATTTTCCTCGCTCTCATTGATCAGATCGCTCATTATTGAGTCTAACCTACTGACAGACAGGGTAACAGAATGTTGAGTCTGAATCATGTCTTCCATACTTTTTGTAATTGGTTTTTCTTAAAAAGATGAGTATGGAAGTTGATTTTGGAAATTATGGTGAAACTGTGAGTCCATCGGATTTTGCGGTTGCTGCTCAGACTCACGCAAGGGTTCCATACTCAAGTCCAGTATTGAAGTTTGTTCATTTTGAATAGGTGAGACTGGAAAAGATGAGTAGGACTCTTTAAAATTTGGTTGAGATGAGGAGTCCAACATGTTTTGCATTCTATCACAAACGACTTCCAAACGCTTTTCTACCTCAGATTCTTCTTCAATTGGATGCTCTAGAAAAGGAGTATGTGGAGTTTGATGTGGGAAGGATTGTGAATTGAGCAAATTTTGCATTTGTTGTAGGGACTCTTCTATACTCCTTTCCAATGATGATTTTTCTTCAATTGGTGGTTCAGGAAAAGAAGTATATGAATCAAAATTGGGGAACGAATATTGCGAAAATTGTGGACAAGATGGTTGAAAATTTGACTCGGGGTAGGTGAATCCCCATGAACTCTGTGAATAGTTGAAATTATTTTGAAAATTAAGGTCATATGGTTGGGGATATGGGTCATATTGATTCGGATAATCCCAACCCGGTATATATGGTTGGTTCATGTTGTACATTGCTGGGTCAGAGTTATCCGAGTCAAATGAGGTCGGAGTGAAATATGGATTCATATTTTGATTGAAAGAATTATTGTTGTTAAAATCCATTTCACAATATACAAAAAAGAAAACAAACAAACAAAGAAAAAGAAAAAGAAAACAAGCCTATGCTAGGGTTGACTTAGACCTAGGCGACTCCTAACTGGTTAGACTGTCCATGGGGGGTACATTGTCGGAAGCTGACCACGAGTTAATCGGCCAGGTAGGGACAAGATCAGTGGGAGGTATCCGTGCCGGAGCAACGGGCCTAATTATGCCAAACCACTGTTCTTCGAGGTTTCGACTCTCAATCCCCAACCTTAGACACCGATTTAGCAAGAGTCAAATTCTAACAACTTTTCCCTTAGGTCAATCTCTTAAATGAGTCTGAGATGTCCCTAGGGGCCAACGTCTAGCAAATTTTATTAAGGGTTGGGTTGTGTGAGTGGGAAGGTGATTTTTGGGCTAAGGGAGGGTAATGACTTCCCCACCTTATGTTATTTTGGGTTTTGCCCTTAAGTTAAATTTGTGCAAGTGTGCAATATAGATAAGATGAACACAAAAAAGCGAGTAAATCACTGAAGTGTTTGTCCTAACTATATGCAATGCAATATGTACACCTCCTATAAGTATCACAACAACACAAGAATAAAAGACAGTATATTGGAATGAAAATTGACACGTGCCTAGATGCAAATGTCTAAATCATTTTAAAGCATCCAATTACCGTATTTTAATTCTTAATATTATTTACAGTGTACAGGTAATAAAAAAAATTAGCAGCAGAAAATAAGAATATACAAGAATTACCCGACCACACTTGAGCAAGTGTGGACTTTTGCAATGCTAAAACTTTAACCTGCACACCAAAAACAAAGAAGAAAGCTTAACAAGAACGTGAAATCAAACCGTTCCCATCCCCGGCAATGGCGCCAAAATTTGATCGGGGAAAAACCGCGCACAAAAAGCGTATGTTTTGAAATGGATATTTAAAGTGTGTGTGCTTTGGCTTCCTCGATACTTCCGTTATAGCATAAAGGCTAAAACGAGTCGAATTCACAAGGACGGGAGGCGATAGAAGCTTACCAGTTGATTCACGTGTTTGTTAAAGATTCTTCAAAGTTTTAAAGAATGAAAAGAAAAGAAAGTAAAGAATGAAAAGAGAGGTACGGTGAAATACGAAGAAGTGGGAAACATGGAAAAGAATGGTTTTTGTGATTTTTGATATTTCTAAAATAAAGTGAAAAACAAATAAAACTCACGGCTACTAACTACTGATGACTCCACCAACACGCTAACCTCTTAGTGATAGTTGCCTCACATGTATCATTGGCCATCACTAGTCCTTGGTTCAAGAGCTTTACAAAGCATAGCCCATATGTAACTCTTCACATCCCAACTCAACAAAACAAGTGCAAGCTACACTTACATCATCAAAACCCAATAAGAGCAAGCATGAAATAAAGTAATGTTAGCTTGTTAGTGGTTAGGAAGTTAGAGTTAGATCCATCATCATGAGCCATCAATGGCTCTTGCAAGAGCAAGGCCAAAACGAGGCTATTAGATTCATGTGGATTATCATAAAAGAAGTTAGCAAGTTGGTGGTTAGTAATTAGTTGCCATGAGAGAAAAGACTAGCTACACATGTAAAAGAGACTAGAGAGAAGAAAACAAAGATAAGGTAAGAGAGCACCTTTCATAGATTGTCACCTTCTATTACAAGCACTCTTGCTTCCCAACATGTACCACTCTCTCTCCCTAATACAAGATCTATAAGAAATGAAAAATACAAGGGAGGAAGAAGAAGAAAAACTACACTACACTACCCTAAATTACAAAATGGAAAATGAGAACTACCCTAAACCTTGCACATATTCCCTCTGGAAACCATACAGGGGTATTTATAGACACCAAGGCAACAGGGGGCCAGGGGACAAACCCTGGCCCAAAACGCGCCGCGCGCCGCGACCCTTTGGTGGCCGCGCGCGCGGCGCCTCGAGCCGTGCGCAGCCCAGTCTGTCTCCTGTCAGTTCTGGTGCCCGGTTTCTGGTTTTGCACCCCTGGTTTTGATGAATCAGCTCTTCTAGGCCAATGGCTATGATAATATGCTTTTAATCACCAATTAAATGGTGATTTAGATCTTCTTCTTCATTTGCACACCATGAACCTAGGATCAAGCAAGTAAGGTATTATTAGCAGAATTTATTATCAAATAAATGTGAGAATATGATGAAAATTATGCAAAATTTGAGACTAATCAGGGGGGATGGTAAGTTTTCTTCTTTTTCTGATTTACTTAAACGGTTTAACTTATTTCTTCTCTGTTTTGGTGTGCAGGGTTCAAATTCAGGAAATTAAGCATTACAGTTGATATACTGCTGCTCTGTGCCTCTACTCAAGAAGGCAGAGTACTAGAGCCTACTTATTTGCCGCGCAAACACAGCAAAAGCCGGCAAGAGTAGTGAACTACTCATTTTTGTTTTTTACAGAGTGAGTGTTTTGGAAAAATACATAATCTGCAATGTCTATATTTTCTGTTTGATACTCTGTACACACTAATTTTAATTCAACAGTAACTTGGTGATTGTTAAATATTAAAAACAATTTAGACTTTGCATTCTAGAACATTTGTCTAATTTTGTTACTTATTACTGTTGAAAAGTGCTAGAGAAAAAGGTACGTCTGCATAGCATATAGCTTAGGAAGCACACTTGTATGTTCTATTGCTTGAGTGTTATTTTTTTCTATATACTTGCACACGAGCACTAAAACGATTTAAGGGCATATCCTTAAATAAGATAAGGTGGGGAAGTCATTACCCTCCCTTAGCCCAAAAATAATCTCCTCACTCACTAACCCTGTCTAATTTAAAACTGAGTAGATGTTGGCTCTAGGGACATCTTGGACTCAAATAGGAGACTGACCTAAGGGGGGAGTTGTTAGAGTTGACTCTTGCCAAATCGGTGTCAAAGGTAAGGGATTGAGGGGCAAAACCCTGAAGGCTGGTGGTTTGGCTTAATTAGGCCCGTCGCTTTTTGTGTGGATACCTCTCACCAATCTTGCCTCGATCTGGCTGATTAACTTGTGGTCAGGTTTTGCAATATACCCCCCATGGACATTCTAACCAGTTAGGAGTCGTCTAGGTTTAAGATCTACCCTAACTTAGGTTAGATTTTTCTTCTGCTTGTTTATTTATTTTTCTTTGTTTGTTTTTGACATTTCTTGTGTGATATGACTTATATCAATAGTTTTTCAATTTTAATGGTAATTCATATTACACTCAGACCTCTTTTTCGAATATTACTAATCCGGTATATCATAACTTTAACCAACCAAGTGTGCTAGATTGGTCTTATCCGAATCAATACATGCCTCAGTCTCAATATTATGAACAAGACTGGAATAATCATCACTACTTTTCACAGAGTCAATGGGGATACAATTTCCTCGAGTCATATTGCCAACCGCCCTTCCGACATCTAGCTTCTAATTTTTCTAGTTATGATCAACCCATAGAAGAAAAATCTGAGGTGATGAAGAGTATAAAAGTCATGATTGAGTCCCAAGAACAAAAGCTGAAAATGATGGACTCACAATTCCTACAAGACTCTCAAATTCAAGGCCCTTACTCCATGTTTCAAGTCCCACAACAAGAAAAAGAATCTATGGGCTCAGATAGGAATATGAAAAACCTGATTCAGTCCGAAAATAATTTTTCCAATCTATCAATAGGCTAGAAGCACAAATGAGTCGTTTGATCAATATAGTGAAAGATAAGAATGAGAAAAATCTACCTAGCGTATGTTTGACCATTCCTGATTGCCCTAACCATATTGATGAAAACCAAGAATCATGGTGTCTTGGAGACTTTGACCAAGATTCAATTTCACCATAAAATCTTGAACTTAACCAATGTCAACCTATTGACAAATTGGCAAGTTTTCACTTCAATAAAATTGAACTTGAATGTGAATGTGACCCCGATCCCCAACCTTATGATTCAGCTCCCATCTTCGAATCTGTGTTGAATTTGGTATCCTTACCCAATTTGGACCAATTTTCTGAGCTAACATTTATTCCCGTACACATAGATCTAGAAATTGAACCATCAATTTTGGATAGACACAATCCATTGATTTTCCTGAGTTAGTATTGGTTCCCGAACCATCACTCTTGAACCTAAATCAACCATTCCATCAAGTCATATTCTTTTGTTGGATATAGGTATAGACCAGGATGACTCCGTGATGATTTTCCAAGACTAATCTTGTAAAGGAAATAATTTTCATGATAGGATCTTTCATAATCCTATTCATATTGGGAATTGTAATTATGTGCATAGAAAATAGGTCAATAAAGGTGGGTTACATGGATCACCACATTATCTTGATTGGATAGCAACGCTTGACCCAATCCTACCATCACCGGAACCACCACCTTAAGGTAATGTTTTCATTTCTTTTCTTTTTTTCATGCATCTATGCATTCATTCATACATTGAGGACAATGCATGAGATAGGTGTGGGGGAGCGTTCTAACATAACAAAGTTCTAACATAACATAGGTTTTTTATTAATTTTTTTTTACATTTTCTTTGCTTAAGAAAACTTTTTGAAAAGAGAAACAATATTTTGACCTATTTTTTGTAAGAAATTAAGTTAATTTTAGGGAATAGGAGAATCATAATTAGGATTTTTTTATACTTGGTCAAAATAAGATTATTTATTTAATTTTTTTAGATTAGGAAGAAAATTTGAAAAAGTAATTTAGTCTTAATTTTTACCTTGATAAAATATGCATACTTTATACACTTACACATGTAGGGTTCAAAAATAAAGATTTTTATGCCTTTTAAAAAACAAGAAATATATATATATATCAAAAAATTCTCTAATTAAGCTGGGTATTTATGCCTCATAAAGCATAAGTATTCAAGCCTAAAAGCGGTCCATATAATAAATAAAATTCTTAGTTTTGTTGCCTTGTTTGCTCGAGTCCTTAAGTCCTTTGGGTGTTTTCTCACCCGATGCCCTAAGACTGTTCGGTTTGGAAGTCACCAACTAAAGGCTCGTTATATGGGCAGATTAGAAAGTCTAATAGAACTAAAGAATAATATCACCAAAAATATAAAAAAATAAAAATAAAAAAATAAAAATAAATAAGGCATAAGAGTAGAGTTAAAGAACCCCTAGTCAAAATTTCACTGTCACAAAGGTGCATATGATTTAGGGTAAAATAATAGACTAGATGAGAAATACAATTTAACTCCTTAACTTAATTGATAATAAGTTTTTAAATGGAGACTAGGTTTAAGAATGAAAAATTTGATTTTTCTATAACTTATAGATTACTTGAACTCTTACAATAGTACTTCGAATATTTTCTCTATTTTTCAAAATGCTTTTCGAAAATCCTAACACTTTATTTCTCTTTCTTTATGGATTTTGTCGGTGCAATCCACTGAAAATCCTCACGAGAGAAAACTTGTCCTCTAGGAAAAACCTAGAGGTTTAACGGCTTGTTGCACATGCTTAGTACAATCGTGTGATCTGCGAAAGTGGTCTAATAATTTCTTAGGTTTAGTTTTGATGTTTTGCTCGAGGACGAGCAAAAGATAAGTGTAGGGGTATGATCAGTTGCTGATACTGTATATTTATTGTCACATTCCCATATTTATTATTTAATAAAGTCTATTTTTAATTCTATTTTTTGTCTAAATTATATGCAGGACTTTACTAAAGGAGAGGGAAGAGAAACAAGTCCAAATGCCTACCTAAATTCTGATTTAATTTAGAATTAAATTCAAATAAAAAATCAGGCAATTCATGACAAATCATGCCAAATCAAAGAAAATAAAACCGGTTAAAAATTAGTTAAAATCAAATTTTCACAAATCAAGTGGTTAAAACCGTAGATCAAAGAGGTTTCGTCAAATTTAGGACCCCAATATGAAAATCTAGTAGGAGATAAAGACAGATCTTCAAATCTGGGAGCTGCACCCCTCGGGTGTTGCCACCTAGCCACACCCGGGCCACGAAAACGCGGCCCGGCCGTATTTTCACTGCAATCTTGGCAAATCTCAGGAAGCGTTTGCGCCCTTTATCTGTATGCTCGTCTCCCCTTTTGGTTTATGCCTATAAATACTGAGATTTTTGAGATCACTGAGAATGATTAAGCAGAGAGTAGAAGTTGGCTTTTCTTTAGTTTGTAACTTAGGTTTTAAGTTTCTTTTTATATAATTTTCATTTTCTTTATGTAACTGAGAGGAAATGAGAGTTCATGAAAGAATGAGAGCAAGCTTGTACTGAGGGTGACACTGGTGTAATTAAGTCTTGTCTTTCATTGTTATTTGAATCGAATCAAAGTTTTTTTTTCCTTCTTTACTTTATTTTTGTTTCCTTTCCTCTGATGTGTTTGTAATCAAAGTGAATCTGATAGCCTCGAGACTGCTTCGCCATTGCAAGTGCATTTTATAGCCTATGGTGATGAACAACTATTCCTTTGTTAGTTTAGCTTGCCCTTTTATTCATCGGGTAGATCGGGAACGGGGAAGATCCTACATGCCATGCTTGATCATCTTCAAAGACTAGGTAAATCGTAACGACGGATCCAAGAAAAATGAGCACTGAAGAGGTAAGTAAGAATTTTTAGTTGCTTTCTTTTTAGATTAGAATTCCACTCCAAAATCACTCTTCTTTTATTATTTTGTTCTTTTTTAACTTAGTTCTTAAAACAACAACTCCACAATTATCTTTTTTTTTATCTATTTATCTTCTATTAATTTAACTTTTCATTTTATTTTTCTAAAAACTGAGAAGAACATTCAAATCAATTTTGTAAACTCAAAAAGAAACAAACTTACTCAAGTGCTTCCATCGCTAGTCCCTCCTTGTGGACCACGACCCGCATAGCTACTCGCTATAGCGGTAGTATTAAGAACTTGCACGTCAATATTAATTTCTAAACTATTACTTTTTTGTACAAATTTAAACTCAATCACTAGCCTTGCTATATAGGCGAGGCTATGCCTTGGCCTTTCTAAGGTCTAACTAGCCTTACACGAGGCTATGCCTTGGCCTTTCTCGGCGAGGCTAGCCTTGCCGTATGCCTTGGCCTTTGTAAGTGAGGCTATGCCTTGGTCTTTTCTCTGATCAGTACAGCTAAAGGCTTGTGTACTTTTATCTTCTTCGATTGACTAACATGCTTGTCTTTGTTTCTTTGCAATACATTATGCACCAGGACCTTTAAACAGCCTATTTAGAACGGTCAGAGGAATGGACAGGAACGTGCACTTCCAATTTCAGGGCCAGGCTTCACTTTTCATTGAAAGGAGTTCATCAAAAAGGGAAATCTTAATTCTCACGGCTGATGAGCATGTTATCCAGAGCATATTGACCACGACCCGCTCAAAAATCATAACCGTGTGGTATACTAGAAATCGGATTTCGTGTTTGGATGCAACACTCGACACAGACCAACAACTACTTGCTAGGGAGGGCCAATGGATCTTCACTGTGGAAGGCGAGAAGTACTATCTCTCGTCAAGAAAGCGACATTTCCCACTCTTATACATCCAATCGGTAACGGCGCCGCGAAAAATGAGATGGTCGATGACTCGGTCTACAGATTCTGTTCAGGTTGGAATTTTGACGTTGAACGACTATAACCGCTGCGGGTCACCTAGGCCGTACTCAGTATGCATCCCGGGAAGATAGGTCAAGACCATCCTGTAAGGAAAAACCCGACAATGGCCTAAACTTTCATAAACTAGTTCATCAAGGTTAAAGACAACTATCCAACGAGGAATTTTAGGGCTCCTGGTTGAGTATATCCTGCTCATAAGCCATAATGGAGGGACTTGATGCTGTATGTTTTGGAATGCTTTGAGGCAGAGCTGATGAGGATTGGATTCCATGAAGCAGTTAGGGCCACCTGCCATGGGATA
The DNA here is from genome assembly GCA_038442645.1 of Agave tequilana. Taxonomy (NCBI): domain Eukaryota; kingdom Viridiplantae; phylum Streptophyta; class Magnoliopsida; order Asparagales; family Asparagaceae; genus Agave; species Agave tequilana. Next base: position 32,239 of record JAVJIF010024951.1, on the reverse strand, counting down.
GAAATTAGTATGCCTAATTTCTTTGGTATCTTCGAGCCATATTATCCAGCTTCACGGAGCTTCTTCACCCCCGTCAGTGAAGTAGGATTGGCATTGCATGAGATGTGGGAAATATCCAATCTCCTGTTGGGTTCGATGCCATACGAGAAGTACTTCCCTTACACAATGGAGCTGGAGCAAATGGAGAAGGATAACCCAGAGATGTTCGAGACATATCGGGAATTGATGTGTCACTTCTACATTTGCATGGACGTCCACAACACTCGCGGGAATGCGAACGAGATAAATGTCTCAGTAGATTATCTATTCCCAGTTTTGGATGATGCCCCAGAAAAAGTTCATTTCCCGATCTCAGATGTTGATATCAACCAGAAGATGATATCCAGTGCTCATAAAGATGTCGTCCTAGAGGAGGATGATGACATCTATGAGAAAGGAGACAAGTTCAAGAGCTTCCACCGCTAGGCGAAACATCCCATATCCAGAAAAACTCTTCTCGCCAGCCTCCTATCAGTCTGATTGAAGAAGTGTGTCGTTCATTTCCTCCACATGATGGAACCTTATCGTGGCTACTTTATTGTAAAATGAAAGTGATAAGTATTACCGTCTAGCTTTGGGCTAACGGGTCGTGTCCACGAGGAGAAATGCGCTAGAAGCTTTTCGGTGTTTTTGTTTAGAAAGCAAAGAATGGTGTTGTTTTTTTTCTTTTTTCTTTTTAGTTGAAAAGAGAATGGAGAGAAGGGAAATGATTAAAAGAAAAATTGAAAACTTAGAGAAGGCTTTGGAAAAGGTGATCTTTAAAAAGTGTTGAAAATTGTTTGGTTGTTTTTAATATAGGAAGAAGATCTGGGCTCACTATCTCACTACTTAACGATGTGTTTTTTTCTTGAAATTCTTAGTGCCTCAACTTGATCATAGATAAAAACTTAAACTTGAGTTTAGAAAGTTTTAAGCAAAGCAAATAAGATTGTTTGAAAAAGTTAACTCTTTTTCTTAAGAAATCATCTTGAATTGAATGTTAAATCATCAAGTCTTTCAAGTGTGAAATAAAAACAAGTTCAAGTGATGTTTTAAAAGAAGTAGAAGTTTAGAAATCCAAACCCATCCTCATGTGCTTTCAAGAACACTTTCAAAAAAGAAAGGCTTAGTTTAAGGCATGTATATGATTCTGTTGAGTTTTTACATCAAAGCCATTCAAAAACAAGAGGGATCGAAGCGAGGGACGATAGTGAGCCCAGAAAACAAATTTAGCTACTCATGGAAGATGAAAAACAAGACATGTAAATAAAGTAAGACATACTCGTGAATTAGAGTGGAAGAAGAGAAAACTTGATCCTTTATTGAAGTCACTTCAATCTTCAGATTACAATCACTCTATTCCTCTCTCTCTCTCTCACTGGCATTTGAACTGAATTACAAATTAGAAAATAGAGATACAACTTCTCTTTACTATCTAACAAAGAACCTAAACCTTAAAAACAAAGAGAAAAACTTAAACTAATTTCTGGTCCCCTTTTCTCTGAAAAATACGGTATTTATAGACGAACCAAATGGGAGAGGGCATATGAAGATAGGGGGAGCAAACACTCTCCCAACAGAAGCCAAACGGCCGTGAAAACACGGCTTTGGCTGCATTTCCGCGGCTTGGGTATGGCCAGGTGGCCACACCCGGGGGGTACACCTCCTTGTTTTGTGTTTTGACTTTATCTCCTGCTGGTTTTCCCGTTTCAGCTCCAAATTTGATAAAACAGCCTTTGATCTTTGGCTTTAACTACTTGATTTGAGAAGATTCATTTTAACCGGTTTTCAACCTCTCTGATTTGTCATGATCTGCCATGATTTCCTGATTTCGAATTAATTCTGAATTAAATCAGAATTTGATGGGCTTTTGCGCTCGTTTCTCTTTCCTATCCTTTAGCAATGGGCCTGCATTTTATAAAAAAATAGGACTTATTAATATGATTTATTTAGATAATAAACATGGTAATGTGACAATATATATGCAATATATGTAACCGATCACACCCCCCATACTTATCTTTTGCTCGACCTCCAACAAAACAGCAAACTAATCCTAATCAATTATTAGACCACTTTCGCAGGCCACTCGATTGCACTGAGCATGTGCAACAAGCCGTTAATCCTCTAGGTTATCCCTAGAGGACGAGTTTTATCGTGAGGGTTTTCAGTGGATTGCACCCACAAAATCCATAAAGAAAGAAAAAATGTTAGTATTTTCGAAAAGTATTTTGAAAAAGAGAAAATATTTGAAGTATATTTGTAAGAGTTCAAGTAATCTATAAGTTATAGGAATATCAAACTTTTCATTCCTAAACTTAGTCTCTATTGAAAAATATGTCATCAATCAAAGTGAGGAGTCAAATTGTATTTCTCATCTAGTTTACTACTTTACCCTGAGTCATATGCACCTTCGTGACCGTGAAGTTTGACTAAGGGTTCTTTAACATTATCTCCTATGCCTTATTTATATTTATTTTTGGTGGTATTTATTCCTCAATTCTATTAGGCTTTCTAATCTACCCATGTAACAAGCCTTTAGTCGGTGACACCCAAACTGGACAGTCTTAGGGCACCAGGTGAGAAAATACCTCTAAAGACTTAAACACTCGAGCATACAAGGCCACGAAACCAAGGGTTTTTATTTATAAAATGTACCCCTTTTAGGCGTGAATACTTATGCTTCATGAGGCACAAATACCCAGCTTAATCAGAGGATATATATATATATATATATATATATATATATATATATATATATATATATATATTTCAAACTTATCCAATTATCTTTTGCATAAATACCAAAGCTTTCTTAGACCAAAGCACCTAGCTAATTAATAATTAGATTTGTTATTTTTCATAGATACATATATATATATATATATATATATATATATATATATATATATATATATATTTATATATATATATATATTATAACGCATAAGAGTCTTTGTTTTTGAACCCTAAGTGTGTAAGTGTGCAAGGTGTGCATATTTCTTCAAGGTAAAGATCAAGACTACATACTTCTAACAATTTTCTTCCTAACCTTGAAAATCAAACAAGTCATCTTATTTTGATCAAGTATAAGAAATCCTAATTATGATTTTCCTATTCCATAAAATTGACTTAATTTCTTACAAAAAATATATCAAAATATTGTTCTTACCTATCAAAAAGTTTTATATATATATATATATATATATATATGTTTTCTTTGTTTTCTTCTACTTTTTTGGTTATATAAGTCATGTTAGATCCCTCTGATTGCACACATTTATTGCATTATTCTTTATTACATATCCACATTTATCATGTAGTAAATCTGCTAAATTTCTTGTTTTAAATATCTATTTTGCAGAAGATAATCATGGGGAGAAAGAGGATAAAATCAAATAAATATCAGTTAAATTCAGATTTAACTAGATCTATTTGGTTAGAGGAGGATGATCCCAAATCCAGTTGGTTAAATTCAGTTTTTGGTGAATCAAGTGGTTAAAGTTAAAGATCAACTGAGGATAACGTCGAATACAGAGTCCAAATCCAAAGGAATAAATGGATAGAGAGATCAACGGATGAGATGAAGCAATTTTGACTCGGATTCTAACTGAATATATTTTAGTATTTAAATCATAACTTTCGCTACAGAACTCAAATCTGATGATTCAAAATGATCTAGAAAGAAGACTCAAAGGGCTACAACTCTTAAGTTGCTCACTATTTCTAATTCAGTCAATTGATATATTATATTCAGCAATCAACACGCCGACAACTTGCAAATTAGAACTGAATATCCACATCAAATCAAGTTTGGAGATAAGGAGGATTCAAATTCAGAAATAGTCATCTCCCCCTATCTTTGTACTCCTCTACCCTTTGCATTTCTCTTATAAATACTTGCAATCTCAAAGGCAAAGAGAACGACCAAGCAGAGAGTAGAATTTAGGCTAATTTGTAGTTTATATCTTAGGTTTTTTTATTTTCTTTCATGTAATTTTTATTTTCTTTATGTAACTGAGAGGAGAGGATACTTTCATGGAGGAATGAGAGCAAGCTTGTACTGAAGGTGACACCGGTCCTCGAAGTTGCCTTGACCTTGCAAGTGCCGTTGATGGCTTATGGTGATGGATATCCATTTCTATGGTAGTGTAGCTTGCCCCTTCAATTCATACTGTAATACGAGAATGACCAAGATCCTATTTGTCATACTTCGCTCGCCTTCAAGCAAAGGTACATCATCGATACGGGTCAAAGGTAAGCAGGCGCCGAAGAGGTAAGTAACTTTTTTAGGTTTTAGTTTTCTTTTAATTTTAGTATAAATTACCAACACCACAATCTGTTTTGTAGTTTGTAACTTAGGTTTTTTATTTTCTTTCATGTAATTTTTATTTTCATTATGTAACTGAGAGGAGAGGATACTTTCATGGAGGAATGAGAGCAAGTTTGTACTGAAGGTGACACCGGTCCTCGAAGTTGCCTTGACCTTGCAAGTGCCGTTGATGACTTATGGTGATGGATATCCATTTCTATGGTAGTGTAGTTTGGCCCTTCAATTCATAGTGTACTACGGGAATGGCCTAGATCCTATTTGTCATACTTCGCTCGCCTTCAAGCAAAGGTACATCGTCGATACGGGTCAAAGGTAAGCAAGCGCCGAAGAGGTAAGTAACTTTTTTAGGTTTTAGTTTTCTTTTAATTTTAGTGTAAATTATCAACACCACAATCTGCCAAATTTCTTTCACTCCTTTTCATTTCTTTGTACATATCCACTTCCATTTTCTCCACCTTCTCTATATATCACTTTCTTCCTAACTTAACTATCACTCATTTTCATTTTCTTTTTAAGAACTAAAAGAAGAATTTTAACTATTCTTTGTAACCTAAAAGAGAATTTGCTTAAAAAGCTTCCATCGCTAGTCCCTCCTTGTGGATTACGACCCGCATAGCCACTTGCTATAGCGGTAGAATTGAGAACCTTGCACTATTGTTATAAAAGTTCTAAAATTCTGTATTTTTGTACAGGTTGGCTGAATTGCAAAGCTAAAAATCTGTACCTATTTTCCTTGTTTGTCTCACTATACTTACTTTCTAACCTCAACAGTAAAATGATGTTTGTTGAATGCTAAACGTTTTAGACTTGCATTTAGGCACGAGTCTAATTCGTTTACATTTTACGTTACTGTTGAGGAGTGCTGGAGCCAAGGTATGTGTGCATAGTATTTAGTATAAGGTTCATTCTTGTATGAAATATTGCTTGAGTGCTACTTTTTTCTATATACTTGTACACTGCACTAAATTAATTTAAGGGCTTGTTCTATAAACAAGATAAGGTGGGAAAGTCATTACCCTCTCTTAGCCCACAAACAATCTCCTCACTCACTAACCCAAGCCTAACTAAAACTGAGTAGATGTTGGCTCAAGGGACATCTCGGACTCAAATAGGAGACTGACCTAAGAGGAAAGTTGATTTGAATCTGACTCTTAATCAGCCAGGTCAGGGGACATCTCGGACTCAATTAGGAGATTATCGTAAGGGAGAAGGTGTTAGAATTTGACTCCTGCCAAATTAGTGTCTAAGGATAGGGATTGAGGGGCGAAACCCCGAAGGCTGGTGGTTTGTCTTAATTAGGCCCGTCGCTTTTGCGTGGATACCTCCCACCAATCTTGCCCTGACCTGGCTGATTAGCTTATGGACAAAGTCTGCATTATACCTCCTGTGGACAGTCTAACCAGTTAGGAGTCGTCTAGGTCAAAGGTCTATCCTAACTTAGTTTAGAATTTTTTTCTTTCTTTTTATTTGTTTGCTTATTTATTTATTTTTCTTTGTTTGTGTTTGACATTTCCTATGTGATATGGCTTATAACAATAATTTTTTCCATTTTAATGGTAATCCATATTACACCCCGACCTCTTTTTCGGATATTACCAACCCGACATATCATAACTTTAACCAACCTAGTGTGCCAGATTGGTCTTATCTGAATCATTACATGCCCCAGTCCCAATACTATGAACAAGACTGGAATAATCATCACTACTCTTCACAGAGTCAATGGGTATACAACTCCCCGGAGTCATATTGTCAACTACCCTACCAACATCTAGCTTCAATACTCCTTCTCCCGAACAACCATTAGAAGAATCAATTGACTGGGAGAAGAGAATGGAAGCCATAGATGAGCTTGAGCGACGAATTCAAATTTTAGAAGACTCAAAATCCCGTCAAAATTTTTAAGTCACATATCCTTACTCTATTTTTCAAGGAGAACATGCCAACTTAGAAAAGAGTATGGAAACCATGATTTAATGCCAAAATGATCCACTCGATATGATAGAAGCAAGAATTAGTAGATTGGAGAATATGCGTAGGAATAAGGAAACTCTCCCTATTCAATCTTTGACTATTCCCAATATTTCTAACCATATTGATGAAAACCAAGAGTCATGGATCTTGAAGACTTTGCCCAAGATTCAGTTTCACCACAAAGCCTTGAACTTGACCAATATCAACCCATTAACGAATTAGCAAGTTTTCATTTTAATGAGATTGAACTTGATCATGAATGAGAACCCGATCCCCAACTTTGTGATTCAGTTTCCATTTTCGAATCTATGTTGACTCCGGTATTCTTACCCAATTTGGACTAATTTTCTGAGTCAACATTTATTTCCGTACCCATAGATTTAGAAATTGAATCACCAATTTTGGATAGTCACATTCCATTGATGGGAAAAGAATATGAATATCAATTCTTAGACTTGGTCTCAACGCTTGAACCAAAACTAACTCTCGAACCCAAAGTTGATTTTCCCGAGTTAGTATTAGTTTCTGAACCTATCATTCTTGAGTCCAAGTCAACCATTCCACCAAATCATATTCTTTTATTGGACATAGGTATATACTATGATGACTCCGTGATGATTTTTCAGGACTGGTCATGTAAAGGGAGCAAGTTTCATGATAGGATCTTTCATGATTCTATTCATATTGGGGACTGTAAATATGTAAATAGAAAAAAGGTCAATAAAGGTGGATTCCATGAACCACCATATTATCTTGATTGAGTATACTTGACCCAATTAGACCACCACCGGAACCACCACCTTAAGATAATATTTTCTTTACCTTTCTCCTTTTTCATGCATCTATGCATTAATTCATACCTTGAGAACAATGCATTAGATAGGTGTGGGGGAGGGTTCTAACATAACTTAGGTTTTCCTTTTTTAAAAAAAATAAAATAAATTTTTTTTAACATTTTCTTTACTTTAAAAAAAAACTTTTTGAAAATAGAAACAGTATTTTGACATATTTTTTGTAAGAAATTACGTCAATTTTAAGGGATAGGAGAATCATAATTAGGATTTCTTATACTTATGCAAAATAAGATTATTTGTTTGATTTTTAGGGTTAGGAAGAAAATTTGTCAAAGTTATTTAGTCTTGATCTTTGCCTTGATGAAATATGCGCACTTTATACACTTACACACTTATGGTTCAAAAACAAAAATTCTTATGTCTTATAAAAAAATTATATATGTATATTTATGTAAAATAAACAAATCTAATTATTGATTAGCTAGGTGCTTTGGCCTAAGCAAGCCTTGGTATTTATGCAAAAGGTGATTAGATAAGTTTGAAAAAAAGAAATATATATATATATATAAATCTTCTGATTAAGCTGGGTATTTGTGCCTCATAAAGCATAAGTATTTAGCCTAAAGGCGGTTCATATAATAAAATCCTTAGTTTTGTGGTCTTGTTTGCTCGAGTCCTTAAATCCTTGGGGTGTTTTCTCACCCGGTGCCTTAAGACCATTTGGTTCGGGAGTCACCGATTAAAGGCTCGTTACATGGGCAGATTAGAAAGCCTAATAAAACTAAAGAATAATACCACCAAAAAATAAAAAAAAATATAGATATAAATAAATAAAGAAGGCATAAGAGTTAGAGTTGAAGAACACTTAGTCAAAATTTCACGGTCACGAAGGTGCATATGACTTAGGGTAAAGTAATAGACTAGATGAGAAGTACAATTTGACTCCTCACTTTAATTGATAACAAATTTTTGAATAGAGACTAAGTTTAGAAATGAAAATTTTGGTTTTCCTATAACTTATAGATTACTTAAATCTTACAATAATATTTCAAATATTTTTCTTTCAAATGTGTTTTCAAAATACTAACATTTTTCTCTTTTTTTAAGGATTTTGTGGGTGCAATCCACTGAAAACCCTCACGAGACAAAACTCGTCCTCTAGGGGAAACCTAGAGGTTTAACGGCTTTTTGCACATGCTCAGTGCAATCGCGTGACCCGCGAAAGTGGTCTATAATCTTTGGTTTAGTTTTATTGTTTTGCTCGAGGACGAGCAAAAGATAGGTGTGGGGGTGTGATTGCACACATTTATTGCATTGTTCTTTATTATATTTCCACATTTATCATGTAATAAATCTGCTAAATTCTTTGTCTTAAATATCTATTTTGCAGAAGATAATCATGGGGAGAAAGAGGATAAAATCAAATAAATATCAGTTAAATTCATATTTAACTAGATCTATTTGGTTGGAGAAGGATGATCCCAAATCCAGTTGGTTAAATTTAGTTTTTAGTGAATCAAGAGGTTAAAGGTAAAGATCAACTGAGGATAACGTCAAATACAGAGTCCAAATCCAAAGGAATAAATGGATAGAGAGAAGATCAACGGATGAGATGAAGCAATTTTGACTCGGATTCTGACTGGATATATTTTAGTATTTGAATCATAACTTTCCCGAATCTCAAATCTGATGATTCAAAATGATCCAGAAATAAGACTCAAAGGGTTACAACTCTTAAGTTGATCACTGTTTCTAATTCTATCAATTGGTATATTATATTCAGCAATCAACACGCCAAAAACTTGCAGATCAGAACTGAATATCTACATCAAATCAAGTTTGGAGATAACGAGGATTCAAATTCAGAAATAGTCATCTTCCCCTATCTTTGTACTCCTCTACCCTTTGTATTTCTCTTATAAATACCTGCAATCTCAAAGGCAAAGAGGACGACCAAGCAGAGAGTAGAATTTAGGCTATGTTGTAGTTTGTAACTTAGGTTTTTTATTTTCTTTCATGTAATTTTTATTTTCTTTATGTAACTGAGAGGAGAGTATACTTTCATGGAGGAATGAGAGCAAGTTTGTACTGAAGGTGAAACCGGTCCTCGAAGTTGCCTTGACCTTACAAGTGTCATTGATGGCTTATGGTGATGGATATCCATTTCTATGGTAGTGTAGCTTGCCCCTTCAATTCATAGTGTAATACGGGAATGGTCAAGATCCTATTTGTCATACTTTGCTCGCCTTCAAGCAAAGGTACATCGTCGATACGGGTCAAAGGTAAGCAACGCCGAAGAGGTAAGTAACTTTTTTAGGTTTTTGTTTTCTTTTAATTTTAGTATAAATTACCAACACCACAATCTGCCAAATTTCTTTCATTCTTTTTCATTTCTTTGTACATATCCACTTCCATTTTCTCCACCTTCTCTATCTATCACTTTCTTCCTAACTTAACTATAACTCTTTTTCATTTTCTTTTTAAGAACTAAAAGAAAATTTTAACCATTCTTTGTAACCTAAAAGAGAACTTACTTAAGAAGCTTCCATCGCTAGTCCCGACTTGTGGATTACGACCCGCATAGCCACTTGCTATAGTGGTAGAATTGAGCACCTTGCACTATTGTTATAAAAGTTCTAATATTCTGTATTTTTATGCAGGTAAAAACCTCAATCACCCTCCCCCATACTTAACTCATGAATTGTCCCCAATGTATGAAAGAAATGTATAGATGCATGAAATAAAATGTAAAAGAGGAAAGTTACCGATACACTGGGTCAAAAAGACTCATAGCCATTTCATTTACCGGCACCGATTTCAAGAAAGGTTTAAGGATTGACCATTTACCTTAAAGTCATTTTCATTCTTGGTGTCACTATCTCTACAGCACACGAAACACGATTTTTACAGCGAATGGCCCAGTCCATCTTAATTTTAATTTTTCTAAAAAAAGATGAAGCCAGAAATTATAGAGTAAGAGTTTTTGTCCAGGGACAAAAGTTTTTCTTATGATGTGTTTGTCATGAAAAATCTTAACTCTATCTTTAGTGATCTTAGCATTTTCATAGGCCTCATTTCTCAACTCCTCTAATTCAAAAATTTGTAATTTCTGAAGGTCACCGGTCTTAGTCAAGTCGAAATTCAACTACTTGATTGCGCATAAGGCCCGGTGCTCTAGCTCAACGGGTAGGTGGCAAGCCTTCTCAAAGACTAACCTATAAGGAGACATCCCTAGAATCATCTTGAAAGCGGTCCTGTAGGCCCATAGGGCATCTACAAGTTTGGTGGACTAATCTTTCTGGTTTTGGTTCACAGTTTTCTCCAAAATAAGCTTGATTTGTCTATTGGAAATCTCAACCTGCCCACTGGTTTGAGGATGATAAGGTGTGAATAATTTGTGAGTTATATCATACTTTCGCATAAGAGCTTCAAAGAATCTACTGTAAAAGTGAGTACCATTATCACTGATGATAGCACGAGGGGTTCCGAAGCATGAGAAAATGTTTTCTTTCAAAAATTTTATGACAACTTTATTATCATTAGTTTTACTTGGAATGGCTTCTACCCACTTGGACACATAGTCTACAGCAACCAACATATATTGGTTCCCAAATGAATTAGGAAATGGATCCACAAAGTTAATGCCCCAAACATCAAAGAGTTATATTTCTAGAATTGGGTTGAGGGGCATCATATCTCGTTTTGAGATCCTTCCTACCATATGGCATCTAGGGCACGTCTTGCAAAATCATAAGCATCTTTGAACAAAGTGGGCCAATAGAACCCACTTTGTAGCACCTTTTCAGTAGTCTTGCGGGGACCAAAGTGTTCACTGCATGCAAGTTCGTAACAGAAGGATAAAACACTCTTAACCTCTTCATCGGGAATGCATCTCCTAATAATTTGGTCAGAACAGTACTTAAAAAGATACGGTTCCTCCCAAAAGAAATACCGGACTTGGGATAAGAACCGGTATATATCATTTTTAGACCAATGAGACGGAGTTTGATTTGTGACTAAGTAATTCATTATATCAGCAAACCATGGTTCCCTAAAGATAGCGAAGAGATTTTCATCAGGAAAATCCTCATTTATGGGCAATTCGTTATTTGGAGAATTTGGGATTCTCGAGAGATGGTCAGCAACGACATTTTCTATGCCTTTCTTGTCTCAAATCTCTATATCGAATTCTTGAAGAAGGAGGATCCAACGAATGAGTTAGGCCTTGGCATCCTTCTTCATCATGAGGTACCTAAGCGCAGAATGATCGGTGAAAATTGTGGTTTTGGACCCTAGTAGGTAGGGACAAAATTTCTCTAAGGCAAACACTACTGCCAAGAATTCCTTCTCAGTAGTAGTGTAGTTCAGTTGAGCATCGTTGGGAGTCCTACTAGAGTTGTAAATCACGTGCTGCTTGTTATTGATGCGCTGTCCTAGGACAGCGCCTATGGCAAAGTCAGAAGCGTCGCACATGATTTCGAACGGCTTAGACCAATCGGGAGCAGATATGATTGGTGCAGAAATAAGCTCTCTCTTAAGCTTCTCCTAAGAATTCATACATTCAGCATCGAAAATGAAGGACACGTTTTTAGCTAACAGATTAGTCAAGGGCCTAGCAATCTTGCTAAAATCCTTAATAAATCTTTAGTAAAAACCGGCGTGTTCTAAGAAGGATCGAATATCCTTCACACATTTGGGCATGGGTGCTTAGCAATAACCTCAATCTTGGCTCTGTCCACTTCAATTCTTTTCTTGGAGATTTCATGACCCAAGACAAATCTATGTCTTACCATGAAGTGGCATTTCTCCCAGTTTAGTGTAAGATTTTTCTCAGTACAACGTTGGAGGACAAGTTCTAAATGGTGGAGACATTGAGTGAACGAATCTTCGTAGATAGAGAAATCATCCTTAAAGATTTCTAAGAATCGTTCTACCATATCAGAAAAAAGACTCAACATGCAACATTGAAATATTGCTGGGACATTACACAAGCCGAAAGGCATTCGACAATAAGCAAATGTCCCAAATGGACATGTGAACGTAGTCTTTTCTTGGTCCTCAGGAGCAATAGGAATCTGATTATACCCCGAGTGACCGTCTAAGAAACAGTAATACTCGCGGCCTGCCAAACGTTCAAGCATTTGATCAATGAAGAAAAGTGAAAAATGGTCCTTACGAGTTGCATGATTTGGCCGTGAGTGGTCATTGTTATTTTGGCTCCTGAGACATTCAGGTGATTTCTCCAGTCAGGATTGTACGTTGGTACATAAGGATTATTGTTTGACCTTGAAAAGGTCGCATTCATCAGTTCTAGAAAGTGTTGTTGAGCTTGAAACACAGGACACTCCTCAAACACATGATTCATGACTTGACAGTAAGTACAACCCGGAGTTGGAAATTAGTTTGGGCTGACTTGATTGATTGGACTTGGTTCCTTAGTTTTTAAAACTTTCAGTATTCTCGGTAGGTTAGCTAACTTAGCCTCGTTAGCTATAGATGATTCAATTGAATGTAGACCTCCTTTTGAAGAGATGGAGTTTGAATTCCTCGAGTTTTCACTAGTTGGTTCCATTGGATGGTCTTTTCAGCTAGATTCTCATATAAATCCCATCCTTCATTCTCATCCTTCTGCAAGAATCCCCTTGGCACATGCTTTCTAAGAGGGTCTTGGTAGAATAGTCTAAACCGTCATAAAGAATTTGGCATTGTCGCCATTTCTCTATTCCATGATGAGGACATTGGACAAGGGGGTCTTTGAAGCATTCAAAATACCTCCAAAACGGTTCACTAGGTTCTTACTTGAACTGCATGATATTTTTTCTAATGAGAGCAGTCTTGTGAATTGAATAGAATTTCTTCAAGAAGACCTTGATGAAACTATCCCAAGATGTGATAGAGCTGGCCGCTAAGATGTAAAGCCATTTCTTGGCTAAGTCCTTAAGAGCGAAAGGGAGAAAGCTCAACCTAATAGCATCATCTACAAGGTGTGGGATTTTCATCATTAGACATACTTCCTCAAATTCTCTTATGATGAAATAAGTATCTTCGGACTCTAAGTAATGAAACTTGGGGAGTGTGTTAATGAACTGAGGCTTGAGCTCAAAATTGTATTCACCAACCGATGGAAGTTGGATGCAAGATGAAAGTGAGGTTCTAATGGGATAGAACCTATCCTGCAAAGATGTCGGTTGAGCCATAACCAGATCTGTTCTTGATTCAAACTTGGGTGGTGATGTGTTTCTAGTCAACCTAGATGAATTAGGGTCTCTTGACCACACTTGCATACACAAACATAATCACAAACAAGTTCACCAATAGTCAACAAGAGAAAACAACCAAGCCTAATCTAAGGCAACCTTGACCTAGACAACTCCTAACTGGTTAATTTTTCACAGGAGGTATAATGTAGACTTTGACCACAAGCTAATCAGCAGAGTCAGGGCAAGATTGGTGGAAGGTATTCGCGCGAAAGCGATGGGCCTAATTAAGCCAAACCACCAGCCTTCGGGGTTTCGCCCCTCAATCCCTTTCATAGACACTGATTTGGTAGGGTCAAATTCTAACACCTTTCCCCTTAGGATAATCTCCTAGTGAGTTCAAGATGTCCCTAAGGCCAACGTCTATCAGATTTTACTTCGGCTTAGGTTGTGCGTGCTTGGAGATGGTTTGTGGGCTAAGGAAGGGTAATGACTTCCCCACCTTATCTTGATTTGGGTTTTGCCCTTAAAATTGATTATGCAGAGTGTGTAAGATATAGAAAAGTAACATTCAAAATCAAAATCACCAAAGAATATTTCCAACACTATATGCTATGCATACGTATCTTGTCTCCAGCTATCTTCAACAGTAATTATAAAAGAAACGTAATTAGACAAATGCCTAGAATGCAAGTCTAAACGTTTTTTAGGCAATTAATAATCACTCAGATTACTGTTGGATTAAAAATATGGAGTGTGAATAACAGATATAGTAAGAATAATACACAAAAACTGTATTTTTACAAAGCGGTATGTCCTGCAAAAAAGAGATTTTTGTACAAATTTTCAAACTTGCGCTGCAATTTTTTGAAATTCTGTTTCCTACTTCCGAGAGTAGGGGCACAGAATAGCAAGTCTTCCCTTGCAAATCTTGAGTGCTGAATCTGATTCCTCAATGTCCCTGAAACAAAACATCAAACTTGTTAGAAAATAATTACACCGTTCCCTCCCCGATAACGGCGCCAAAAATTGATTGTAAAATGAAAGTGATAAGAATTACCGTCTAGCTTTAGGCTAATGGGTCGTGTCCACGAGGAGGAATGCGCTAGAAGCTTTTTGGTGTTTTTGTATAGAAATCAAAGAATGGTATTGTTTTTTTTCTTTTTTCTTTTTAGTTGAAAAGCGAATGGAGAGAAGGGAAATGATTAAAAGAAAAATTGAAAACTTAGAGAAGGCTTTGGAAAAGGTAATCTTTAAAAAGTGTTGAAAATTGTTTGGTTGTTTTTAATATAGGAAGAAGATCTAGGCTCACTATCTCACTACTCAACGATGTGTTCTCTTGAAATTCTTAGTGTCTCAACTTGATCATAGGCAAAAACTTAAGCTTGAGTTTAGAAAGTTTTAAGCAAAGCCAATAAGATTGTTTGAAAAAATAAACTCTTTTTCTTAAGAAATCATCTTAAATTGAATGTTAAATCATCAAGTCTTTCAAGTATGAAATAAAAATAAGTTCAAGTGATGTTTTAAAAGAAGTAGAAGTTTAGAAATCTAAACCCATCCTCATGTGCCTTCAAGAACACTTTCAAAGAAAAAAGGCTTAGTTTAAGGCATGCATATGATTCCGTTGGGTTTTTACATCAAAGCCAGTCAAAAACAAGAGGGATCGAAGAGAGGGACAATAGTGAGCCCAGAAAATAAATTTAGCTACTCATGAAAGATGAAAAATAAGACATATAAATAAAGCAAGACATACCCGTGAATTGGAGTGGAAGATGAGAAAGCTTGATCCTTTATTGATGTCACTTCAATCTTCAGATCACAATCACTCTATTCCTCCCTCTCACTGGTGTTTGAACTGAACAACAAATTAGAAAATAGAGATACAATTTCTTTATACTATCTAACAAAGAACCTAAACCTTAAAAATAAAGAGACAAACTTAAACTAATTTTCGGTCCCTTTTTCTCTGAAAAATACAGTATTTATAGGCAAAAACCAAATGGGAGAGGGCGTGCGAAGATAGGGGAGCAAACGCTCCCCCAACAGAAACCAAACGGTTGTGGAAATGCGGGCGTGCGAAGATAGGGGAGCAAACGCTCCCCCAACAGAAGCCAAACGGCCGTGGAAACGCGGCTATGGCCGCATTTCTGCGGCCTGGGTGTGGCCAGGTGGCCACACCTCAGGGAGGTACACCTCCTTGTTTTGTGTTTTGACTTTATCTTCTGCTGGTTTTCGCGTTTCAGCTCTAGGATTTGACGAAACAGCCTTTGACCTTTGGCTTTAATCACTTGATTTGGGAAGATCATTTTAACCGATTTTCAACCTCTCTGTTTGCCATGATCTGCCCTGATTTCGAATTAATTCTGAATTAAATCAGAATTTGACGGGCTTTTGGGCTCGTTTCTCTTTCCTATCCTTTAGCAATGGGCCTGCATTTTATAAAGAAAAATAAGACTTATTAATATGATTTATTTAGATAATAAACATGGTAATGTTACAATATATATGCAATATATGTGACCGATCACTACTCCTCCCTGTTGTCCAGCTTGCCTATGGCAAACCTCTTGCGTTACTTCCCGCCATGGTCGGTGGCATCCAGCGTGGTCTTCGGGCACTGATAGAAACTTTCTGTAGACCATCGGCTACCAAGAGGGAAAAGGGGCAAGTGCTTCCTTGCGACGGGCTTTGCCCCAGGGTGGAGATACCCTATATATCTGAGTGGTTCGCATTACACTATCCCACCATCATTCAGCCCGGAGAAGAGCCGCCGGAAGGTGTTTTCTAAATTGCCCCCCAATCCCCTCCCTCGTCGCCCCTGTCTTCCCCATCCTCCTCCGCTGTCTTCATCGTTGATTAGTCTCTAAAATTTCATATTTCATACCACATTTTCTCATCTATTTAATATTAAATTCTGCTAATAATACCTCTCTTGTATGTTTCTAGGTCCATGGCATGAAATGAAGAAGAAGACCCAAAATTACCATTTAATTGGTGATTAAAAGCCTACAAATATAGTTATTAACTTTGGAGGGCTGTTTCATCAAAACCAGGGACCCAAAACCAGAAACTGGGACATGCAGCCGACAGGGGGACAAGCGGGCAGCGTGCAACAGGCGGCGTTGCACGTGCCGCCCTGGTACAGCTGCGGAAACATGGCCTGGGCCGAGTTTCCGCTGCTCTGGTGTGGAGCCGCACGCCAGGATTTGACGCGCGGCTCCGTACCTGTACCCTGGTGCCCAGTTTTGCCTATAAATACCTGGGACTTTTCAGATCTCAAGTGAAGGAGTTTTTGAAGTATTTTTAGGTTAGTTTTTAGGGTTTTTTCCTTGTTGTAGTTTAGGGTAGTTTAGTGTAGTTCTTCTTCTTCTTCCTTTATATTTTTCATTTCTTGTAGATCCTATAATAGGAGAGAGAGTGATACATGTTGGAAAGTAAGAGTGCTTGTAATAAAATGTGACAAGTTATGAAAGGTTCTCTCTTTACCTCTCTTTGTTTTCTTCTCTAACTCCTTTTACATGTTTAGCTAATTTTCTCTCATGGCAACTAACTACTAACCACTAACTTGCTAACTTCTTACTTGATAATCCACATGAATCTAATAGCCTCTACTTAGCCTTACTCTTGCAAGATCCATTGATGGCTCATGATGATGGATCTAACACTCTAACATCCAAACTCTCTAACAAGCTAACATTACTTTACTCCATGCTTACTCTTGTTTAGTTTTGATGGTTTAAGTGTAGCTTGCACTTGTTGTGTTGAGTTTAGATGTGAAAGTTATCGCATGGGTCATGCTTTGAAACGTTCTTGAACCAAGGACTAGTGATGACCAATGATACATGTGAGGTAACAATCACTAAGAGTTAGCATGGTTAGTGGAGCCATTAGTAGTTAGTAGCATGGTTTTTTTATCTTTTTACTTTATTTTAGATATACAAATAAAAATCACAAAAACTATTTCTTCTATGTTTCCCACTTCTTCGTGTTTCATCGTACTCTTCTCTTTTCATTCTTTGCTTCCTTTTCTTTTCATTCTTTAAAATATAGAAGAAACTTAACATACATACACGTGAACATTTCGGTAAAGCTTCTATCGCTTTTCGTCCCTGTAGATTTGACCCGTTTAGCCTCTATGCTATAACGGAAGCATCGAGGAAGCCAAAGCGCACACTTTTAACTCTTGATTTCAAAACATACGCTTGTTGTGCACGATTTTCCCCCGATCAAATTTTGGTACCATTGCCGGGGATGGGAACGGTTTGATTTCACGTTTTTATTAACTTTTCTTCTTTGTTTTTGGCGTACAGGTCAAATTCTTTAGCATTGTAGAAGTCCACACTTGCTTTTGTGTGGTTGGGTAAATTCTTGTATATTATTATATTCTGCTGCTACTTTTTGTTTATATTACCTGTGCACTATAATAATATTAAGAAATAAAATACGATAATTGGATGTTTTAAAATAGTTTAGACATTTGCATCTAGGCATGTGTCGATTTCAATTACAATATACTGTATTTTATTCTTGTGTTGTTGTGATCTTGACGGAGGTATACCTATTGCATTGCATATAGTTAGGACAAACACATGGGTGATTTATTCTCTTTGTGCGTTCATTCTTATCTATATTGCACACTTGCATGAATTGAACTTAAGGGCAAACCCAATATAACATAAGGTGGGGAACTCATTACCCTTCCTTAGCCCAAAAATCACCTCCCCACTCACACAACCCAAGCCTAAATGAAAATTGCTTGACGTTGGCCCCTAAGGACATCTCAGACTCATTTAAGAGATTGACCTATGAGGAAGTTGTTAGAAGTTAACTCTTGTCAAATCGGTGTCTAAGGTTAGGGATTGAGAGGCGAAATCTCGAAGAACAGTGGTTTGGCATAATTAGGCCCGTTGCTCCGGCACAAATACCTCCCACTGATCTTGTCCCTACCTGGCCGATTAACTCATGGTCAGATTTCGACAATATACCCCCCATGGACAGTCTAATCAGTTAGGAGTCGTCTAGGTCTAAGTCAACCCTAACATAGGCTTGTTTTTTTTCTTTTTCTTTATTTGTTTGTTTTTTTTCTTTTTTGTAAATTGTGAAATGGATTTTAACAACAATAATTTGTTCAATCCTAATATGAATCCATATTTCACCCCACCTCATTTGACTCGGATAACTTCAACCCAGATATGTACAACATGAACCAACCATATAGGCCGGATTGTGATTATCTGACTCAATATGACCCATACCCCCAGTCATATGACTATAATTTTCAAAATAACTTCAACACTTCACAGAGTCAATGGGGATTCACCTACACCGCTTCAAATTTTCAACCATCTTGTTCACAATATTCATTCTCGATTTTGATTCATATACTCCTACTTGAACCACTAATTGAAGAAAAATCATCATTGGAAAGGAGTTTGGAAGAAGTGATAGAGGCCCAAAAACAATTTGAAAAAATGGTAGCCTCATAATGTCCACAAAATTTTCAAAATTCATGTAGTTCTTTTCCAGAATGACTCAAAAGAAAATCATTGTGGAAAAAAACTATGGAATTCGTGCAAGAGACCGAGCGCATAATACAAAATACGATTGACTTCCCATGTCCACCAAATGTTCATACGAGTCACGAATCATGTCATTTTGGAAATCCAGCTTCAATTTCATCATACCAATCTGAACTTGACCAACATCAACCTCTTGACTTTTTGGCAAGTTATTCATTTCCTGAAATTGAACTTGAAGATGAATGTGAACCGGAGTTTCAATTTAGCAATTCAAGTCCAATCCTTGAATCAATATCACTCGTGTAGTGTTACCTGAACTAAGTAACGTTCTTGAGCCAGTTTTGATTCCCATAATTCCTGAAACTGAATCGATCATTTCACCCATTCATATTCTTCCGTGGACGAAAATCAAGATTCAATTTCTTACATCCTTTTGAACTTGCCCAAAATTTTGAGAACCACCTTGACATTATAGCAAGTTATCCTTTTCTCAAAATTGAACTTGAGCTTGAAAGTGATCCTGAGCCTTAAGTTGGTGACTCCATGTCACTCTTTGATTCAATAATGACTCTGGTATTTTTACTAGATTTTTTTCTCTATTCCGGAGTCAACATTGAATCCTGTACCAGTACACTGTGAAATTGAATCACCAATATCTTATGATCACACTTCAGTGATGGGGAAAGTATGTGAACATCAATTCTTTGGTTTGGACCCCATTTTTGAACCAATTTCGAGTCCCCCTTTTGAATCTCGATTTGATCTGAGTCAAATTCCCGAGTTGGTATCAGTTTTTGTTCCTGTTCTATTTGAGTCTAAATCAATCATCTCTCAAAATCACACTTCATTATTGGACAAGGATGTTGAAGAAAATGACTCAGTAATTATTTTTGAAAATTAAAAATTAGATGGGGATAATTTTTTAAATAAAACCATTCACTCAATTATTCTTTTACTGGGTCGTATTAGAGAGGTCACTGGTGGGTTTCTGAAAGATCAACGATGTTTTGATTGGGTAGAATTGCTTGGCCCAATCAGACCACTACCGGAGCCATCATCATGAGGTAATTTTCCTTCCCTTTCCATTTATTTCATGTATATACACATTCACGACGCATTGAGGACAATGCTTGAGATAAGTATGGGAGGGTTACTAACGTTGGTTGTTTTAAATTTTCTTTCTTTTACACTTCTTTTTAGAAACTTTTTAAAATTTTCTGTTGTATAAAAACTTTTTCTTTTCTTAAAACTTTTCTTTTCTTTTTACAAAACTTTTTGAAACAAGATAAATAGTTTTGATTTATTTTTAAGAAAATTAAGATTATCTTAGGAATTAGGAAGACCTAAAATTATGAAATTTTAAACTGAGTCAAAATAATAGATCTTGTTTAAATTTTAGAATAAGGAAGTAAAATTGGAAAGATAATTTGATCTTGAATTTTTTGTCTTAGATTTATGACTTCATACTTACACAATTTTTTGGGATTGAAACAAAGACTGAAAATGCCATAAAAATTATATATATAAAAAAATGATAATAAAACCATTTATTTAAGATGGATAATTATACCTCAGGAAGCATGATTATTCACGCCTAAAACGGTGGACAAAAACAAAATAATCTCCTTTTGTTTTGTGGCCTTATTTATTCGAGTCCTTAAGTCTGAGGGATGTTTTCTCATCTGTTGCCTTAAAACTATCTGGTTTGGGAGTCACCGGCTAAAAGCTCACTACCCGGGTAAGCTAGAAAGCCTAAGAAAACTATGGGAAGAAAAAAAGAAAAAGAAAAAAGAATTAAATAAATGGCATGAAAGTTAGAGTCGATATTCTAAAAATCTTCACTGTTCACAAAGTGCATATTTTTCTAAGAGTTTTATGAAAGATTAAAGAATCAATTCAATTTTAAATTTTATAACAAGATTTTGCATTTCGACTTAGTTTAAGGAAGAATAATTTCTGGTTAACCTCTGACCTTGGATCACTTATATTTTCGCAAAAATACTTCAACACTTTTCTATTTCAAAATGCATTTTCAAAAATACTGACATTTGATTTCTTTTGTTATGGATTTTGTGGGTGTTATCCACTGAAAACCCTCAGGAGACAAAATTCCTCCTCTAGAGGAAACCTAGAGGTTTAACAGCTTGTTGCATATGCTCAGTGCAATCGTATCACCTGCGAAAGTGGTGTAATAATTCCTTTAGTTTTTTGTTTTGCTCGGGATGGGCAAAAGATAAGTGTGGAGGTGTGATTAGTCTTTAAAATTACATATTCCATACCACATCTTCACATCTATTTAATATTAAATTCTACTAATAATACCTCTCTTGTATGCTTCTAGGTCATGGCATGAAATAAAGAAGAAGATCCAAAATTACCATTTAATTAGTGATGAAAAGCCTACAAATGTAGCCATTGACTTTAGAGGGCTGTTTCGTCAAAACCAAGGGCCCAAAATTAGAAACCGGGACATGCAATCGACAGGGGGACAAGGGAGCAGTGCGCAGTAGGCGGCGCGCGCCGCCCTGGTACAGCCGCAAAAACGTGGCCTGGGCCGCGTTTTTGCGGCTCTAGTGTGGAGCCGCGTGCCAGGATTTGATACGCGGCTTCGTACCTGTATCCTGGTGCCCAGTTTTGCCTATAAATACCTGGGGCTTTCCAGAGCTCAAGAGGAGTTGTTTTTGAAGTATTTTTAGGTTAGTTTTTAGGGTTTTTTTTCTTGTTGTAGGTTAGGGTAGTTTAGTTTAGTTCTTCTTCTTCCTTTGTATTTTTCATTTCTTGTAGATCTTGTAATAGGAGAGAGAGTGATACATGGTTGGAAAGTAAGAGTGCTTGTAATAGAAGGTGACAAGCTATGAAAGTTCTCTCTTTACCTCTCTTTGTCTTCTTCTCTAACGAGTTTTACATGTTAGCTAATTTTCTCTCATGGCAACTAACTACTAACCACTAACCACTAACTACTAACTTGCTAACTTCTTGATAATCCACATGAATCTAATAGCCTCTACTTGACCTTACTCTTTCAGGAGCCATTGATGGCTCTTGATGATGGATTCTAACACTCTAACATCCTAACTCTCTTACAAGCTAACATTACTTTACTCCATGCTTACTCTTACTTAGTTTTGATGGTTTAAGTGTAGCTTGTACTTGTTGTGTTGAGTTTGGATGTGAAAGTTATCGCATGGGTCATACTTTGAAACAATCTTGAACCAAGGACTAGTGATGGCAAAAATACATGTGAGGCAACTATCACTAAGAGGTTAGCATGGTTAGTGGAGCCGTTAGTAGTTAGTAGCCATGTGTTTTCTTTATCTTTTTACTTTATTTTAGATATACAAACAAAAATCACAAAAACTATTCTTCTATGTTTCCTACTTCTTCGTGTTTCACCGTACTGTTCTCTTTCCATTCCTTGTTTCCTTTTTTTTTTCATTCTTTAAAACATAGAAGAAACTTTAACACACGCATGAACATTCCGGTAAAGCTTCTATTGCTTCCCATCCCTATGGATTCGACCCGTTTAGCCTCTATGCTTTAACGGAAGTATTGAGGATGCCAAAGCACGCACTTTTAACTCTTGATTTCAAAACATATACTTTTTGTGCGCGGTTTTCTCCCGAGCAATCGTCCCACTCCTCCTCATCCCCGTCGCCTCACCGCCCTCCCGCCAACACTGAGAGTGGACCGGCTCGCTCGCGTTTCATGTTGGGCTCTGCCACGACGATTTGAGTAGTTTTTGTATTTTTGTGTTGCACCAATTTCTATTTAGAAATCAGAAGAAACTTGATTACTCCAAAGAGCTCTGGCCATTATCAGCCAAAATAATGGATATCTCATTTTTAGCCCAAAAAAGACACGTGTATGCAACATACGGGCCTAAATTTTGGCATCTCTTTTGCCTGGCTCTCAACTCCAGTGGCTATCAAAATTCATAAATTTGCCCTCCCGAAAAGATTAAAGTCTCGATTATAAATTATTCTGATAAATTAATCATGCTGAAACTAATCCAACTGCAGCTAGCTGAGATAAAAATGATCATCAACGTGTAAGAAACCTCGATCGTGCGCCCGGCGCAGCCGACGCTGCATAGCGAGTATGGAACTCGAACTTGGATCTCGTGGTGCCGAGATTTCACACCCTAAGTGTCTACTTCTACCGACGGCCTAAGAATATGACAAACTTTTTCAATGCCGAGGTGCCGAATGAAGCGCTGAGTAGGGCTCTTCTTCCATTTTCTCTGATGGTTGGGAGATTGGTGAGAGACGAAGATGGTCATATTGAGATTGATTGGCAATGGAGGCGGAGGCTATGTCAATGGGGGGTAGGAGGGATGCTTGCTGCGGTGGGCTTCTCGACTACCCCAAATTGCTAAACACACCCCCAAAGTCCATGTCTATTTTGAACATTTTAAGCTAAGGTTAAAAGTGTCCAACAAATTTTAATCTAAAAAATGGGTGTGTTAAGCACTTTTTTGGGTGTGAAATGACGCACTCCATTTGTTTGGCTCTCGATAACAGAAGATATTTACGAAATAAGTTAAAAACATGAGGATACATATGTAAATATGAATAAGGCGGTGATAAGCATGTAATATTGCTAACACTCAAGAATATATGCCCTTCGGATTATTATAGATTGAACAAAACCAGTTTTGGCTACAACTCATTTGTAACCCAAATCTATAATGGATAGGTATGGATTTAAAGGAACCGAGCCCGACTCGTCCCCAAACTTAACCCGGGCCAACCTATACATGTTTTTTTATATATAATTATGGTGGTGCCTTTTCGCCACAAATGATTGTGTAAATCACCTAGAGGGGGGGTGAATAGGTGATGGCTAATCTAATGGTCACTAAATGCGGAATTAAAAACTATTTAATGCAAACTAAAACTTATTACACTAAACACCACGTATAACACAAGAGTGTAGCCGAATTCCCCGTGAAGGGCTCTGGACTAACTCCTCAAGATTCCTCTAAATAAGAGTTGAGGTGCCGCGTTGGCTCTCTTGGTTAAATACAAGTGTTAGCAAACAATCCCCAAGCATATATCAATAAAGCACACAATGTATATCAAGCATATAAAGATGAAAGCAATATAAGCATGCAAGATATAAACAAGTAAGGGAGAGAGATAAGAGCAATCGCAAACACGGGAGATTTGTTTCGAGGTTCGAGCATCCTTACTCTACATCCCCGCCTTCGACACTACGAAGGATTTCCACTAAAATCGATCCCACCGGATCACTCGGTGCCGCAACACCTACAAGCTCTAGGACTCCCTAGTCCCGTACACACCGCGAGCTCACTAGCCCGCTGAGGCCGCACCTCAAACAAGAGTTCACACACGAAATCGAAACACCACGAACGCACTCGTTCGCCTCCTCAAAGAACAAAGATGAACTTTGGTGATCACAACTCTTGATCACCTAAATCCTCTCACAACAAATCCCTATAGGTAGATATAGCAATGGATGGCTCAAGTGTTGTGTGAGAAAACAAGGATGGAAATGGTGGAGGAAAAACTCAAGAAATCATTTTAAATGCTCTTGATAAAACTCCCCTTTTGATTTGAAGTATTAGCTCTCAATTTAGTGGAGAAAACTCTTTTGATGAAGTAGGAAAAACTGGCTTAAAAACTCTCCAAAAATCTTGTAGAAAACAACCCCCAAATGGCCCAATTTATAGGGCTCCAAAAACTAGCCGTTACGGGCCAGACAGAGCTGTCGGTCGACCGCAATGGTCGGAAATCCGACCGTTAGGGCTGCGGTCGACCGGCCGGTCGACCGAGCCTCTGGAACAGAGAGCAGACTCTCTGCCGGTCGACCGGCCCGGTCGACCGGGGCATTTCCAGAGAGCAAAGCTCTCTGGACGGTCGACCGGTCGGTCGACCGGCCCTCCAGCCAACAGTGGCGTGCACGTCTGTGCACATCGGTCGACCTCCCGTCGGTCGACCGACTTCAAGCGTCGGTCGACCGTCCGGTCGACCGCTGAAGCTAGGAAACATTTTTCTGGGATTAAATATGTTGACATTTTAACTTAAATAAAATCTCATAAATCCACAGAAAACTACAAAAATAGTTTTACCAATATACTTTGATAAACAAACATGCTTGCACAAAATCAAGACATGTTACAAAAGATTTGAACTATTTTTTGTAACTAGAAAATTTGGTTAAAAACGAAAACTGTATTTTTCCAAATTGGTTTTTCCAAAACTTCTCCAAATACAAAAACAAGATATTTAAACAACTTTTAAGGCATAGTGTGTATGGATATGATCCACTACACAAACATGGTGAAATATCTATGTTTTTGACATTAAGCTCTAAATACGGTTTTAGTAAAAACATATAAACTTTGAATACCAAAAAGCAAACCGGTATTTTTCCAAAATGAAAAGTCTTTTCTAAACTGAAAATTCTTTATGAAAAGACATCTAAAATAAGAGAGTGTGTGTATAGAATACTTGAGCAATTCACCACTATTCTATCCTTTACATTTTATCTAAAACAAAATCTTATAAAACAACCTAGACACAAGTCTTCATGAAGTCTTCACTTGAAGTCTTCTCATCTTCTTGACTTAGTCCAAACACGATTCATAGAGCCTCTTGAGTACTTGATGTGGTCTTGATGCACAAGCTCTAGAATCAAACGGTGCTAACTCCAAAACTTTGACTTTAAATCCTTTGTTGAAGCTCCACACCTACTAAGATCTTGATCATGAATCTGTCACTAATTAAACACAAGATCATTAGTACTATAACTACATGAGTTGTTCATCATCAAACTAGAGTGATGGGCCTTCGGGCCAACAATCTCCCCCTTTTGATGATGAAAAAACTCATGAAGTTATATATGCATGGATTAAAGTAAGGCTTTAAAGAAGCTCCCCCTTAACTCATGCATAACAATAAACAAAAAAATATGGCAATAAAAGCACATAAACATGTATGCAATATATGGAGATAAACATGCATAAAACTCATCAAATTCTTTTTCTCCTATTTGCAATACAAAACATATATGCATAAACATAAATACTTCTCCCCCTTTAATAATAAAGTAAGGAAAACATGCACATACATCTCAAATACTTCTCCCCCTTTTTGTCAATCATCAACAAAGGGGTTAAAGTAAAAACAAAATTTTTCTCCCCCTTTTTGTCATAAACAAAGAGATCAATAAGGGTGAAAACAATTCAATCAACAAAAGTTATATGCGATATACATTCATGAAGAGGAAGACGCTAAGTTAGCTTCTCTACACATATACATTATATGAAAGAGGGATGACAAGCCTTAATTCACATAACGCATAATATGTAATGCATAAGAGGAGATGTGAAGCTCCCCCTACACACTGTACCACATAAAGGTTGTCAAGCTCCTCAATACAAGATACACTCATCATGAATCTATATGTAGAAGAGATGTTAAGCTCTCCTTGCATATAGGCAATACAAATCAAAAATGTTTTAATTTTTCTTATTCAAACAAAATTTTGAATTTTTTTTATTAATAAACAAATTTTGAGATATCTTAGTAAATCAAATTTTAAGATATCATATAACAGAATTTTTAAAGGTATCAGAACTCTTGTAAAACAATCAATTTTTAAGATACCAAATTGTAAATAAACATTACAAATTTTTAATTTTGATACCAATTTTAAAACACAATGATCAAATTTTTATTTTTCATAAGCTTATGCATTATGTTTAAATATCAATTGAAAAATCAATTGAAAATAAAGTTTTAGATCAAGCTTAGCATAAACTAATTTTTGCTTTAAATATGTAAACCCATTGTAAAGCAAGCACATGAAAATCATATATATGTATGAGGAATAGAATACCAATAAAAATTGATATTATTCAAAATTGAAAGCATACATATATATAAACAAAATATGAGTATATACAAAAATATCAATTGAGATACCAATTAAAAATAACAATATAAATCATGTATATAACTCATAACCTACCACCCTTCATATGCTCAAGATAAAAGATTTTCAATAGGGTTCGCAAGGCATACACGCCCAGCCATCCGCCCATGGAGGGGATAGGTAGGGGTTTTCACAAATAGAGTTTGAAAATATTTTTATAGCGAAAACACTACCAAATGAAGAATAATAACTAGTTAAATATAATTTTTAAAAACTAGTTAAAGATCCTTCAAAACATGAAATCAAATCATATGTTTTTCATGAATCATACCAAATACACAAGAGTTGACACTCAAAATCGATAAAGCTCAAAAAGATCATGAAACAAAGTCATGAATAAACAAATAAAGTGTGAGTGTACAAGAATCATGGGAATAGCATTTTCATGAAATTAATCAATGAAGCTCAAAACACAAATATCATTTTATCAAACAAATCATGAAAATTCATTTTTCATTTTTAAAACAAACTTCTAGGTATATGTATGATTTATCCAATCCTAACAATATACATACATATCCCAAACATAAAGAGTCTATTAAAGGTATTTGCATGAAGGCAAGAGACTCACGGGTATACATGTATATTTATTAGATTTGAATAAAAATACATATACATGAAGTAAAACATGAAAATAAGCAAAACAAGTATAAATGAGGATATCATCAAAACTAGCCTATACATGTGCATATAGTAAGTACAAATGAACAATGAAGTGCAAACATATATGAATCAATTTGTTGCTCACTACTTGTACATGCATAAATACAAGTTTTGATAAAAACTACATTTAAACTAGTATTTACCACATGAAGCACAAAACAAATAAAACATGAACATGCTAAATAATCATCAAAGAAAAGCATGTAAACTAAAATAGGAGTTTAGAGATAGTTATCAAACCAAAGAACTAACTCCAAATCTCCAAAACATGGTGGTTGTTATACCAAACCTCCTTGATAGCGGTGCATCAAATATGTATCCATCAAGTCCATGCATCCACCACCAAGGCAACATCCCTCTCACGTTTTGTGAGAGCCCTCACCTACATCAAAACAAAAGGTGGGGATTTGGTACCCATTTTCTTTTGGGTCCTTTGGGGTTAGTCTTGTAATGAACCCAAACATTTTTCTTATTAGCAAAATTTAAAGCATTTATCTTATCATAATAAAATTTTGCTAAATGGCCTTTGTGGCCACAATGTGTACATTTGTACACCTTAGGATGCATATGAGTGTGTGTGTGGTCATGACGTGCAACATAAGCATATGCATGATGATGATGTGCATGAACATGTGGAGCTTGTTTCTTTGAAAACAAAGACTCCAATCTAGAGTGTTAAATGCACATGTGCTCAAAGTTGAGCTCAAACTATTAATTTTATTTTTCAAAAATTCCATCTCATTAGTGGTGGCATGTAAAGCATGATGAGAAATAGAATCATTTTTCTTAGTCTTTTTAGAAAAATTTTCTTTTTCTTTTTCACAAATTTTTCTTTTTAAAGAAGTGTTTTCATGAAAAGCAACTTCCTTTTATTTTTCCACCAAAACAATTTTATTTTTCAAATTAGTGTTTCCTTCACAAAGATCATTTAGTTTAGACATCATGGAACATTCTCATTTTTCAAAATCTCATTTTCCTTTTCAATGCATGCAAGTTTATTTTTAAAAGAATCATTTTCATTTAGCATGCAATCAATTTTATTTTTCATTTTCTTATTTTCCTTTTAAATCATGTCATATTTTTCAAGTAATTGTTGACAAAAGATGCAAGCTCATCATATGACATGTCATTATCTTATACCTCGGATTCGGTAGTTACCTCAAGGGGGTTATCCCCTTGGACCATATAGCACATGTTGGAGGTGTCACTTCCAACATCCGAGTTGCTCCCCGCATAATATAAATCTTTTTCGCCAAGGGAGATGAGAGTGTTCCATGCTACAAAAGCCGAATCAATGTTAGAAGCCCTAGATAAATAATCATCATTTAGGGTTGATTTTATAGCATGAAGGGCTTTTGCATTAGCCTCAAAATTATTGCCATTTAAACAATATGAATTTTTAGTGATGGCAAGATAAACATGAATGCCTAGGGCTTTGAGGTACAAAGACATCTTAACCTTCCAAATTTGGATGTTAAGAATGTCAAACATGGGTGGTGACATGAAGTCCATGGTGTGTGTACAAAAAAAAGTGATTAGCCTAAAAATGAGGATCTTTAACTCTAGATTGTAAGACCCAAATCAAGAGCACTTTGTTCTGATACCAATTGTAAATCACCTAGAGGGGGGGTGAATAGGTGATGGCTAATCTAATGGTCACTAAATGCGGAATTAAAAACTATTTAATGCAAACTAAAGCTTATTACACTAAACACCACGTATAACACAAGAGTGTAGCCGAATTCCCGTGAAGGGCTCTGGACTAACTCCTCAAGATTCCTCTAAATAAGAGTTGAGGTGCCGCGTTGGCTCTCTTGGTTAAATACAAGTGTTAGCAAACAATCCCAAGCATATATCAATAAAGCACACAATGTATATCAAGCATATAAAGATGAAAGCAATATAAGCATGCAAGATATAAATAAGTAAGGGAGAGAGATTAGAGCAATCGCAAACACGGGAGATTTGTTTCGAGGTTCGAGGACCCTTGCTCTACATCCCCGCCTTCGACACTACGAAGGATTTCCGCTAAAATCGATCCCACCGGATCACTCGGTGCCGCAACACCTACAAGCTCTAGGACTCCCTAGTCCCGTACACACCGCGTTCACTAGCCCGCCGAGGCCGCACCTCAAACAAGAGTTCACACACGAACTCGAAACACCGCGAACGCACTCGTCCGCCTCCTCAAAGAACAAAGATGAACTTTGGTGATCACAACTCTTGATCACCTAAAATCCTCTCACAACAAATCCCTATAGGTAGATATAGCAATGGATGGCTCAAGTATGTGTGAGAAAACAAGGATGGAAATGGTGGAGAAAAACTCAAGAAATCACTTTAAACACTCTTGATAAAACTCCCCTTTTGATTGGAAGTATTAGCTCTCATTTAGTGGAGAAAACTCTTTTAATGAAGTAGGAAAAACTGGCTTAAAAACTCTCCAAAATCTTGTAGAAAACAGCCCCCACTTGGCCCAATTTTATAGGGCTCCAAAAACTAGCCGTTATGGCCAGACAGAGCTGTCGGTCGACCGCCCGGTCGACCGGCAACGGTCGAAAATCCGATCGTTGGGGCTGCGGTCGATCGGCCGGTCGACCGAGCCTCTGGAACAGAGAGCAGACTCTCTGCCGGTCGACCGGCCCGGTCGACCGGGGCATTTTCAGAGAGCAAAGCTCTCTGGAACGGTCGACCGGGTCGGTCGACCGGCCCTCCAGCCACAGTGGCATGC
Source organism: Agave tequilana (assembly GCA_038442645.1). Lineage (NCBI taxonomy): Eukaryota > Viridiplantae > Streptophyta > Magnoliopsida > Asparagales > Asparagaceae > Agave > Agave tequilana. The sequence goes on along the minus strand of JAVJIF010024951.1, from coordinate 2,051 downwards.
ACGTCTGTGCACATCGGTCGACCGCCCGGTCGACCGGCTGAAGCCAGGAAACATTTTTCTGGGATTAAATATGTTGACATTTTAACTTAAATAAAATCCCATAAATCCACAGAAAATCTACAAAAATAGTTTTACCAATATAGTTTGATAAACAAACATGCTTGCACAAAATCAAGACATGTTACAAAAGATTTGAACTATTTTGTAACTAGAAAATTTTGTTAAAAAACGAAAACTGTATTTTCCCAAAATTGGTTTTTCCAAAACTTCTCCAAATACAAAAATAAGATATTTAAACAACTTTTAAGGCATAGTGTGTAGGGATATGATCCACTACACAAACATGGTGAAATATCTATGTTTTTGACATTAAGCTCTAAATACGGTTTGGTAAAAACATATAAACTTTGAATACAAAAAGCAAACCGGTATTTTTTCCAAAATGAAAAGTCTTTTCTAAACTGAAAATTCTTTTATGAAAAGACATCTAAAACAAGAGTATGTCTGTATAGAATACTTGAGCAATCCACCACTATTCTATCCTTTACATTTTATCTAAAACAAAATCTTATAAAAACAAACCTAGACACAGTCTTCATGAAGTCTTCACTTGAAGTCTTCTCATCTTCTTGACTTGGTCCAAACACGATTCATAGAGCCTCTTGAGTACTTGATGTGGTCTTGATGCACAAGCTCTAGATTCAAACGGTGCTAGCTCCAAAACTTGACCTTTAAATCCTTTGTTGAAGCTCCACACCTACTAAGATCTTGATCATGAATCTGTCACTAATTAAACACAAGATTATTAGTACTATAACTACATGAGTTGATCATCATCAAAACTAGAGTGATGGGCCTTCGGGCCAATAGATTGGAGGTCGATTCTCAGCACAAGCGAGAAATGAAATAGAGTATTTCATGTAAATAAAATGCAGCACAAAAAGAGGGACACAGAGGATTTACGGGGAACCCCTTAATTAGGAGAAATCACGAGGAGGAGTAGGAGCTTCTCTATAATTATCAGGTTACAGGAATTACAGAAAATTTGAGGTGTAACCAGAGTGGATCAAGATCAGAATCAGGGTCCAGAAAATGAGAATAGGATCCTCCTCTTTGATGGAGTAGAAGGTCTACTTATACTTGACTGAGCTGTTGGTATGTAGGCAGATGGGTATGAGTGAGATCTTCATAATTGCATGATTTGTACATTATAAGCCAACGATCAGTGTGTAGGTTTGTTGAGAATGCTTGCAGAAAAATCCGTCATTGTCCATGACTGCCCCCGCTGAGTGGCGTTACATATTATAAATGTGAGGGATAGTACGTATTTCATGAATTATCGATGAAACTTCTATCGCCTCCCATCCTTATGGATATGAACCACATAGCCACTATTGCTATCGCGGAGTTTTCAGAGAACCAAAACACTCACAAGCATACAAATTCCTGATTTCAAATTACATTTTTGTGCTCGGTTTTCGCTCGATCAAAATAGAGCCGAGAGGCAAGCTGGCGAAGGCACTGAGAGGATACAGAAATAGGTCAAGGCCTTTAAGCTTCTGAAATACCGGGATGGGTACAATGATGGGAGGCAAGGCAAAGCATTGAGGTGTCTCCTCGATGTCAAGAGCTCCCTTTTTGAGACAAAACCCCGAGGGGCCTCCCCAAGACCGCGGGATGGATCCGAGCTACGGAGTTGTCGAGGCACATTAAGACGCCGTGAATGCTTGAGTGACCTCAATTTTGTTTCCTTTGTATTATAATTTCTCTTTCTGTTAATGAAAATTTGTTGAGTATCCTCTCTTTTAATTTTCCATTTGCTTTCTGTGTTGCTGTCTTGTCATTGATTGTAGCCAAGTGAGCTATTGAGGATGCGACCTCCTTCTCCCCAGGGAATGCCTTGATGTTTGTGGACTTCCCGACACCAAGTGGACCTACTCGGGTTGCAGATGAGTTTGTGTCTCCGGTCTGAGGTCCCCAAACTTTATAGCTCTCCAAGCAATGGATCCTCAGCTGTCACACTCATTAAGGATCTTGTGGAGAGCCTAGAC
>JAVJIF010024950.1:0-86681 GCA_038442645.1 Agave tequilana | reverse complement strand
GTGCCGGGTAGCCCTATGTCTACCCACAAATCCTTATTGTTGGTTGTCAGATTCACTTCTGATACCACAGCTGATAAGCTTGGTGATGCATGGTCGGTCGGTTTGCCTGTGACTGATACTTCTTGTTCTTTATAGGGTGACTGCGACATTCATTCATCTTGTGTCCCTCCTTATAGCAGATATAGAAAGTCCCTTTAAAGCGCTTTTTCTTACCTTCTTGGTCCTTATCTTTGTATATCAGGGCAGTCTTCTTCCCTTCAAGTCCTTAAAAGTAGACGCTTTTCTCTTTGAGTCTTCGTCACATTAGTCTTGACCTCATATGAGTTTTTGTTGCTTCTCTTCTCGAACTTTCGGTTGTCCTCCTCATCCGACGCCTCACAATAAGATTTTTCAACTTCAGCTCCTTGCGCTTGTGCTTCAGGTAATTCTTGAAATCTCTTTACGCAGGCGATCAGGGAAGACGCTGGCCACCATCTTGGTGCTTGCTTGACGCTCTCAAATGCCTTTCTCATGGTTGTACCTGAAAGTCATGATCAAGGATGCTCTCACCAAGTTGTTGATGTTTCTTGAAGCGCAACGATCAGGCAAGCTCTCGAAGAATAATAGGAGTTCATGGAGACGAGACTCTGCTCATGGAAAGATTGCCAATGTGGTTTCTTAACTCTCCTCTTCGTCAAAATATTTTCTAGTATTTACTACATGTTCTTCGGGTACATAATTTTGAACCAATCAGACTAATTCATTTCATGCTTGATTCTGACTTCTAATTAAGGAAATTGATCTGCTCTCTTTTTCATTAATGCGAAAATTTTCATGGATTATGCGTGGATCTTGTAGGCGGATAATAGATGCAGGAGACACTGTGAATATGGCTTACCGATAGCTTTCACAGTCACAACTCTGGCATAGGCTGCTCTGCATTACAAAAAAAAGCACTACACGCAACGGGGGAGTCGCAAAATGTACATTCTGCTACTCGCTGGGACCGATTACTTCCTCAGATGCATCGTCAAGAAAAATCAATTATATGTTCAGGTAATTAGTCAATTGTCTTTAAAGTTTCTGAACAATATGTTCTTTTTTTCGTTTGAGATATTCTGATAATGTTAGGCATGTTGCAAATTGAGGTGGGAGACCCTGTGGCCGATCACCAGTGCTGGATGCGGCCGGAGAACATGCAGACGCCAAGAAAATGCCCGGAACTCTGACTGCGGCGGAGACGGCTGCTGCCTTCGCCGCATCTGCGTTGGTTTTCAATAGAGTCGGTAAGGCATATTCCGGCCGCCTTCTCAACAAAGCTAAATTGGTACGAAAATTTGTCCATGACTGTCTAAATTCATTAGATCCGCATATATTCCGAAGACAATTCCTAGCTAGTTAGCTAGCAATTATAACTTGATCAATGAGCTTATATTGGCACATATGCTATCTATTTTCTGTCTATTTTCATAGTGCTAATTGATTTTAATTTGCCTCGTTGTTTTACGCAGCTCTTGAATTTGCTCAGCAGTACAAAGTAAATTATGATGGGGATGTCCCTACTTCTGCTCATTTTCAGGCTACAATGTATAACTCTCTCTCTCTCTCTCTCCTCTCTCTCTCTCTCACACACACACACACAAACACAGAGAGAGAGAGAGACATACACACCAGGTATTTCTATTTTGACAATATATATACATACTACTTGTTAGGATTATGACGTGAATACGTCGTGAAGGTTGATTAATATCGATTTGGCAGTTTTCTTTTTTGGATTTGTTTTCAGTCTGAGTTGGATTCAAGTTTTTTTTATTCTGATTGATGGAGTTTTTTAGGACTAGGAGAGTTTTATGGTTTATAATAACCCTTTAGGGGTGGCCTTCAATGTATTATAAGAAACCATGAATTTGTAAATCCTAAGGATGTAATTCATCTAGATGAGAGATTCGTGAGAGAACTTAGCTACAAAGGTTCGCTGTTCTTAGCGGCCATCAAGTGCTTGTAATTTTCTTAGCGTGAGATGTAGTAATTCTTATTGCACTCCCCAAAGTTTAAATAAAGTTTCTCCCCCTTTCTCCCATCGATGTACACACGATCTGTTTGATCGGTGGAATCACGTATATTGTTTGTTGGCTTTTTATCTACTTGGAATATCTTCTTCTTCTCTTTTCATGTTGCTTTAGTAGATCCTGTGGTTTGTTTTCACTTTGCCGCCTCAGTCGATCTGGTCGTGGGGCGCCCGACCCCTAAATCACACAATTAGTATCAGAGCATACAAATTATTTCCCAACAATCGGTATCAGAGTAAAGTCAACGTGAAGATATCTACGATCAAATTTGATATTCAGAAGTCGATGGCGTCAGCAATTTCAGTAGGTGACAGATTAAGATGAACGTCATTAGGGTTGAAGAAAGCACAACTCGAGAGAGAGAGAAAAATCTTCAAGACATGAAGGAAGAAACATGGCAGGAGTTAGATAAGAAAGCCTTAATAACTATTCAGTTTTTACTTGGTAGACGAAGTGTTGAATGAGTTTTCTACGAAGAAAACAGCGTTCTCATGTTGACACTCTAAAAAAGACAAGATTCCTGATTGGCCTGAACAATATTACTAAACTGTGTTGACATTTACAAAAGACAAGTGGTAGACAAGCTGACGACCAGTTTTTACCCATCTCCGAGGACAAATCAGCGACTTGGACTCTACTGATCTAGTGAAGCAGACAATGAGCCCAAATTGTCTTTGAAGAATAACAGGTCTAAAATGCTAGGTTAGCTCAATACTTAGCATCACATGAGCCCGAGGGGATAGCCTCACCTGAGAGGCTAAGTTTGTCCAACTTCGCCTTGAAGCCGTTCAAAGCTCTATATCAGGGAGCTAACTTACAGTTCACCTGAAGTGCTCAGTTAACTCCGCAGAGAGTTAGCTTTGCTCGAAGCCCCGCACGCCGCGCAGAAGGATGGTCGGTAGCTTTGCCACAGATGTTTATCCAGCTCCGCTGAAGAGCTTTCCTCTGACTTCGCCAGATGCTCCTTCCAGCTCCGCTGTAAGCTCAACGCGGCAGCTCTGCTGCGGGACTTTTATGGTCAACTTTGACCAATTAAATCTCCATATGAGATCAAATATTTCAAGATCAAATCTAACCGAGATCAAGTCTGAGATCAAATTTGACAGTTGTTTATCATAAGTTCTTGACTCTCCTAAAATAAGTAAGAATTCAAGAGAGATCTTTCAATTATTTGGAAAGAATCAAAACAGATCAGGAGATCGATGCTACCTGCTATTCCTAGCTTCGCAGAAGCTGATTCTTGCCTCGCGGCAAGGCTACTTTCCAGATTTAAACAGATTGATCAATCTGTTTTCAGACTTTCAAGAGACGATTATACCCCTGCTCTCCCTATTAATAGCCCACCAGAGGCATACGAGGCACACACGCACAGAGAGAGAGGCTGAAAACAGAGAGAGACGGCTAAATAGAGACCTATTCTCTTCCTTCCAAGAATTCAAAGAACTACTTCTCTAATCAGGGTGCTAATACCCTAATACTTTCCTTCCTCTCAAGGAATTTTCGGAACCAGGCGAGAAGGAATTCCCAAGTGGAGACAGTTTCAGAAGTAACAAAGAGGGTTCTACCAACCTTCTGTTCTCCGATTCTCTGAACCAGCCGAGAAGGGAATCCCATCATGCAGCAGTCTGATTGTCTGATCGATCGCATCGTCAAAGGGACAAAGTGGTCACGCGCTGACCAGACTCTTATCGGCACACTTCTCTAGAATCTCAGAAGAGATCTACTTGTAATCTTTTTATTGCAAAAGAATTACTTGTAATTTAGCTCCTCGACCCCCTTTTGTGTAAGTTTTCCCCTTTGCAAAATCAATGGAAACCAAGATGGCGACTCCGCTGGGGATCGAATTCTCCACTGTTGAGAATCAAGTGTCGCAATGCGACGAACAGACCTTCGGGTCTACTTCTGAATTCAAGGAAGCCGGTGTGGCCAGAGCCCCTCTGGCAAATCTTTGAAGCAAGTCTCTGTGGAGATAGATAAGGCTCTCTGCGAGCCTACCATGGTCTTCTGGCGCAACAACGAAGCGGGCCTGCAATGCAAGGGTCAGAATCTTTAGCCGTTTACCTTCGAAAACCTAGTCATTCACTTCGACCAAGGAAATTCGAAGAACTCCTCTCTGGGAGTGGTCTAATGCTCCATGTACGAAAGCATAGAAAGGTCTCGATGGCCAAGGTTTAGAGCAGAAGCTGGAAGCAGAATCCTTCCAGCTCCTCTCAGCCTCGCGTGTGGCTAGCCAGGTTCCCTGCGAACCTAAGCAGATGTGGAGGCCGAAGCAGAAGGCTCTGTATGAAGCCTCAGGCGTAACTACGCCACAAGTTCGTCTCTCTCACGAAGAAAATGTAAGATGTCTGCCTGCTTTGTCGAGACTGTCAGCCGCGAAGTTACAACGGCGACCATGCCTTCGCCTAATTTAGGACCAGTAACTTCTCGTGCCAGCCTCGTTCTTATGAGCGAAGCTACTGATACAGTACCTCAGGGTACGCATGATGTTCACAGCCGTGAAGCTGGAACCAAAGCACCACAGTGTGCTTCGTTCTCCAGTTCTTCAGTACTAAGCTCGCTCTTCGCGGTGAAGCTAAGGGATTGCCCCTAAGTGCTGATAGCGGTGCTTATGCAGCTTCAGCGCCCAAGAATTTCTAAAGCTTTTAGCTGCAATTTAGAGCCAAAGCTCTATCTAGGGCTAATCACCTTCGTAGCAACATAGCGGATAAAGCACCACAGCGTGCTTCGCTCCCCAGTTCATCAAACACTAAGCTCGCCCATTCACAGCGAGCTAAGGGATCGTCCCTAAGTGTTGACAGCGGTACTTATGCAGCTTCAGCACCCAGGACATTCTCAAGGCTCTTAGCCACAAAGTTAGAACTAAAGCACTATTTAGTGTTAATTACCTCTGCGGTGATAAAAAGAATAGGGCATCATTCTATGCGCAATCGAACAGAGCCTCTGAGCTAAACCGCTTAAGCCCGAACTTGATCCACAAAGTAGCCATGCATCGTCTGAACATCAGACCTGACGCCAAGCCAGTCAAGCAGCAGCAATGCCGGTTTCGTCCAAACATTATGGAGGCTATTGAAGTCAAAGTTCATAAGCTCATTGCATGTAACTTCATACGGGAGGAACAACATCCAGATTGGGTTTCTAATATCATTCCCATCCTCAAGAAGATGGGAAAAATACAGATCTGCATCGACTACCGTGATCTCAATACAACTTGTCCTAAAGACGAATTCTCACTGCCCATCGCCGATGTCATGATTGACAATATCTATAGATTCGAAAGAATGTCTTTCATGGATGACATTTTAGGATACAATCAGATTAAGATGTATCCCGAGGATGAGAAACATACTTCATTCCGAACGCCATTGGGGGTATACTATTACACCGTAATGCCCTTCGGATTAAAGAACGCGGGAGCAACCTATCAGCGGGCAATGAACACAATTTTTTCGCGATCATCTCCGAAAAACGTAGATACTATGTCGACGACATTGCTGTCAAAAGCCGTAATAAGAATGACCATCTTCGTGACTTGAGAACGATGTTCGACATAATGCGGGCTCATCAACTAAAAATGAATCCGACAAAATCTTTCTTGGGAGTTTCGAGTGGCAAGTTCCTTGGTTTATTGTTACATCAAAAGGAATTCATCTTGACCCAGACAAAGTCAAAGCCATTTAGAGCATACATCCACCTAGGAATCTCAAAGAACTGAGAGGCTTACAAGGTAGACTAGCTTATATTAGAAGATTTATCGCAAATCTCTCGGGCCACTGTCAGTCGTTCACCCGACTCATGAAAAAGGGTGTTTCCTTTGTATGGGATCAAGCTTGTCAGGAAGCTATGAGGATATCAAGAGATATCTCACAAAACCTCCAATCTTAGTAACTCTCACATCAAGAAAACCATTCTTGCTTTATATGAAAGCTATGGACCATTCTCTTGGTGCCCTGCTTGCTCAAAAGACTACAATGGTCACGAACAGGCTATTTATTATCTGAGCAGGACTCTGATAGGGGCGGAATCTCGCTATAATCCTATTGAGAAGGAGTGCTTAGCTCTTGTCTTTACCGTTCAGAAGACACGACATTATTTGGTCGGCCAAACCATACATGTTATTTTCAGAGTGAATCCTTTGCATCTTCTCATGACGAAGCCAGGATCATTGAATTCAAGATTAGCTAAGTGGGCGCTTCTTTTGTCTCAATATGACATGCTCTTTATCCCTCAAAAGGCTGTTAAAGGCCAGACACTTGCAGAGTTCTTGGCTGCTCACCGATTCCGAAAAACTCAAAACTTCATGAAGACATTCCATATGAAGTCTTTGAATCTAATATACTTCAGAAGACGAAGTATGGCAGATATTCTTTGATGGAGCCTCACGAATAGGCCCTAAATGCAGGATCATTGCCGCGTGGGGTTCTGTTTATCTCTCTACAGAATCTTATCCTTCCTAGAGCATTTTCTCTGACGGAATCATGCTCCAACAATGTAGCGAAATATAATACTCTACTTATTGGTCTTCAGCTCGCCCACAGAATGGGGGTACACTACCTTGAAGCTTACGACGATTCAAAATTGATTATTAATCAGGTTAAAGGCGAATATGAGGTCCGTCACGAAGACCTTGGTGCCTTATTATCACGCGGTCATCGAAATGGCTAATCTGTTTGATAGCTTTTACATCGGGCACGTATTTCGATCTCAGAATACTAAGGCGGATGCTCTTGCTGTATTAGCAATAGCACTAGCCTTGCCAGTCGACACCGAGTATCACCTTACAGTGGCGACTCGACACCTTGTCTGCTCTAAACATATGTTATGAACAGAGAGGTCTATAATATCTCGACGGATTTTGAGCCGAGAGATTGACGATTTTCTTTCATCGACTATGCTCTACATGGTCTGCTGCCAGACAATCCTAAAGAAGAGGCATTTATCAGACGAAGGTCTCTCCGTTTTTACTATGATCCAACTCTAAAGACACTTTATCGTCGTTCATATGACGGTGTCCTCCTCCGTTGCCTTTCTAATTTAGAGGTACAAGAAGTGCTTAAAGAAGCACATGATGGCATATGCGGAGCTCATCAGTCGGGTCCAAAACTTAAAGACAGATTGCATAGGCTTGGATATTATTGGCCAACCATGATAACCGACGCCATCCAGTATGCGCGAAGTTGTAAAGCATGCCAAATTCATGCGGACTTCATACACCAGCCTCCGGAGTTGCTCCACCCAACTGTTACTTCATGGCCATTTGAAGCATGGGGAATCGATGTCGTAGGGCCAATCAGCCCCTCTTCAATAAAAGTCATCGTTTTATCTTAGCAACAACCGATTACTTTTCAAAGTGGGTAGAAACTATACCACTAGTTGAAGTCAAACTTTCAATGTGGTTAATTTCATCAAACACCACGTCATTCATCGATTTGGTGTCCGTAGGCGGATCATCCATGATAACGGCCCCCAGTTCATAGGGCAGGTATTCTATCGATTCTGCGATAAGTACCAAATTCAGAATGTGACTTCAACTGCTTATAATCCCACTGCTAATGGCTTGGCGGAAGCATTCAATAAGACAATCATTAAGTTACTCAAAAAGTTTGTCTTCTCGAATAAGCGAGATTGGAATGAGAAGCTTAGTGAATGTCTTTGGGCCTACCGAACCACGGTTTGGACCCCGATAGGCAATACGCCTTTTTTCCTGGTATACGGGTGTGATGCAGTCATACCGTTAGAATACAGATGCTGTCATTACGAGTCACTCTGATCACTAAGATCACATCAGAGGGCAATGATCGGTTGCGTCTTCAAGAGCTCGAAGCCCTAGATGAGAAGCGATTACAAGCTCAGCAGCACATTGAGTTGTATCAAGCTGGATCTCAAAAGCCTTCAATAAGAAGTCAAATAAAGAGTCTTTAAGAAGGAGATTTGTTTTAGCCGTCAGACGACCAATGATCATGAGCATAAACCAAAGGCAAATTTCAGCCCAAATGGGAGGGACCGTTTGTAATAGAAACAGTCTATTCAAACGGCTCATATCGTCTTATGACTTCAAGTGGTGATTTACTCATGATGTCGATCACGACAAGTTCTAAAGAAGTATTATCCTTGATAAGAATCCTTCTCATGATCAAGTTAACATTACACCTCTGATCAGACCTTCAAATCCAAGATATGCAGAAAGAGCGCCCTTCTCTTCCTCCAAATGAGATCATACAACCATAAACCAGTAAAAAGCTGATCATACACTAGTTGTCTCAAAGAAGATCAAGGTTGCACATGCACTAACCAAATGATCCAACACCTTTAACGGTTAAGGATAGAGGAAAATGTTGGCCTTTAAGCCCAACATAAGTCCTCGACAACTGATCATGCAAAGGGGAATAGCATGACTAGCCTGATTCAAACGGTAGTTAGTAAAGGCATATCAAACCCGTTGACAGCTGAGGATTTGCCTCGGTGGAGGTTTGTATTGTTGAGAGAGGAGTTCAGTACTCCTAGTGGATTGGAAATCCTTCTCGGTGAAGGCGGGGACGTAGAGCTCAGTGCTCGAACCTCGAAACACATCTTCTTTTTGCGTTTGATCAATTGACTCTTAACCCTCTCTCTCTTTTATTTGTGTATTGCATCATTCATATTGTCATATCTTATATGCTTGTGTTGTACCTTGCATCTATTCATATTGCTTATTCATATTATATGCTTGGCTTGTATGTGTGTGCCTCACTTGTGCTTAACCACGAGAGCTTCATATAGCGCCTCAACTCTTATTCAAAGGAATCAAGAGGAGTTAGTCCAGAGCCTTCACGGAAATTCGGCTACACTCGTTGGTTGCACTAAGTGTAGTTGCAATAGTTTTGTAATTCCGCATTTAGTTTTTAGATTAGCCTTATCACCTATTCCCCCCTCTAGGTGATTTCAATTGGTATCAGAGCCTACGCTCCTGATACTTGGTTTAACAGCCTAGGAGTGAGATCTTGGTTAGCTGCTTCTATCATTTGCATTTGCACATATATTTGTTTGCACACACTTATGGACTTCATGACCCCACCTATGTTTGATTCTTCCAACATTGTTGTTTGGAAGACTAAGATGTCCATATATTTGAAAACCCTAGGCTTGCATGTTTTCCTGCCGCTACCAAGAAATGCTATCTTGGTAATAGCAATCATATAGGGGCCAATACACAAGCCCTTGAGGCTATTAGAAGCACGCTTAATAAAGAATATCTTATGCTTGTTTCTAACTATGATTCTGCCTTTACAGTGTGGAACAAGTTGACCACCTCTAATCTTCAATTGCCAATCCAACCGGAGGAAGAATCTAGTGGAGAATCCGAGTCACAATGCTTTATGGTCCAAGGGAATAACTCCTTGAGTCACATTCGGAATCTCAATTAGATTGTAGTTCTTCATGTGATGAGAATATTGATGCCCATGCCTTGAATGATGAACTTTCTATTGTTTGTGAAAAATTAATAGAAAAATATAATTTGTTGAAAAAGAAAAGTCTAGGACTTAACATTGAAAATAAAAATTTTCTTTCTAGACTTGACATGGTTTTGCAAGAGAAAGAGGAGATTTCAAATGAGAGGGATTCATTGACATCTCAACTTGATCTTGCACTAAAAGAAAATGAATTTTTGAAATCTACAATTGATTGTAATGATGTTTTAAGAAAAATGAAAACTTGTCTTCAAAAGTCAATTTTGTTTTAAAAGAAAATGATTCTTTAAAATGAAATTGCTTTAATTTCACACGAATTAGATGTTTTTTTAAAGAAAAATATTACTTTGCAAAATAATATTGATTCACATGTTTGCCATGCTAGGATAGCTTCATCTAGTTCACGTATTGCATGCCACACTTCTTCTTTAATTGAAAATGATATATCCATGCTTAAGAAGAGTGTAGATTGTTTGGGCTCCACTTTGAGCCATTGTGCCATGAATCATACACGGTTGGAATCTTTGTTTCGAAAGAAACAAGTTCCTATTATGCATGCACACCATACACGGCATACACATGCTCCTTACGATCACACCCATTACATGTATGCTCATGTGTACACTTATACACATTATGGACGTAAGGGCCACCTTGCTAAATTTTGCTATGATCGTATAAATGATTATAATTTAGCAAATAAATTTATTTGGGTTAGAAAAGGTACTAACCCCCATGGACCCAAAGAGTATGGGTACCAAAGACCACCCCTATTGTATTTGATGTAGGTGTGGGCTCTCGCATGACGTGAGAGTTGAGGTACCTTGGAGTGGATGCGTTCCGAGCTTCATGAGTATATGTGGATGCATCACTTTCAAGGGATGTTTGGTGGGAGGACCACCTTGATTTGGAGAACTAGAGAGGTGCCTTCATCGGTTTTGGTATCAATCTCTAACTCCCATTTATTATTTGCATGCTTTCCATGTTCATAAATTTATAGCATATCATGTTTTATTGCTCATTATGCCTATGCCATGTTTATTAGATTAGTTATATACATGTTTAGTTGTTTGAGACACCCATGTTTTATATGGATCTATATTTATGTGTTCTCACCTTGTTTTGAACTAATATGTATATCCTAGATCTAATGCATATGCATATACATAATGATCGTTTTATGTTTATCATGTTGATTTATTTCTTGTTTTATACTTTAAAGTTTTGAATATATGTTTAAATGTTAGTTTTCATTAAGACTAGGATTTATACTTGTACATAAAGTGGGCCACAAATAGATCTTTATATGTTTGTACTTGAACGCTTATTTGTACCCATTAGATGTGCTAGTATAGTCTAGTTTTGATGATTCATGCATTTGACTTGTATTCATATTTTATCCATTTTTTATGTGATTATGTTTTCACTTCATGTATATGTCTATTTTGCCAAACCTTAAGATATACATGTATACCCTTGAGTCATTTGCTTTTCATGCAAATCTTTATTATGGACTCAATTGTGTTTAGATATGTATGTATACTTCTTGTGTTGTCACAACATACATATGCCTTGAAGTATAAATTTTTTTAATGAAAATTTGGTTTTTCATGTTTTTCATGTTTTAAGGAATATCGAGCTTTATTGCCAATTTTCGTGATTATGTGTTTTCACCTAACACTTGTACACTCACCTCTTTTAAATGTTTCTCATGATTGTGTTTTCATGAGTATAATATGTGCTTCATTGATTTCGAGTGTTTAGTGCCATGTGATTTACATGTATTTCATGAAAAATATTTTTGTTTTATTCCTTACTTGGAGGATTTCGTACTAGTTTAAAAGTTTTTCATTTAACTAGTTGCGGGATTCTTCGTAAGATATGAGATATACACTTGATATTATTTGTGTTTCAATTGGTATCATTGGATTCTTTCAATTGGTATCAATATTGACATTTTTGTATACTCATATATTTGTATGTATGTATGCCTTCATTTCCTATAGTATCAATTTCGATGGGTATATAATTTTCATACATATATATGTTTATGCTAAAGCTTGAATTTTTAATGAATATCATATTTCAATTGATTAGTTTTTTTCAATTGGTATGCTAATACAAGCTTTTGCATAATTTCAATTGGTATTTCATAAAGGGGAGAAAACTCATATTTTATCCTTCAATTGGTATTTTGTTTACCCTAGATTTCCACTCTCTTACTTTATGATAGAAAATGAATTAAAAAATTGTAGAATATTATAATTTCAATTGGTATCATATGCTTAAAAGAATAATACTCTTTATTGATATCAAGATGTTATTTGAATGTTTTTAATTGGTATCAAGATGCTTTTGCTTCTTAAAATGGTATCAATATTTTTATGTTTCCTTTCAATTGGTATCAAGATGCACTACTTTGACATATTTTTTTGGTATCTTAATTGATTGTCACCCCTTATTTACATCTTTTTTGTTTTTAGACAAAAAGGGGGAGAACATTGCATTTATTGTTTTTAACCCTTTTATTGATTCTTTGGTTCGAACAAAAAGGGGGAGAAGAATTTATTGATTTGTTTTTACTTTGACTCTTTGTTGATGATTGACAAAAAGGGGGAGAATTATTTGAGTTTATATGCATGTTTTTATATGCATATTTTGTTTATCTAAACATATTTTTATTTATTAGTTTGTCGTTTAATTGGTATCAAGAGCTTTATTTAAAAGAACATTTAATTGGTATCAAGAGCTTTATTTAAAGAACATGTTTTTATTTTGGTATCATGAGCTTTAATAGAGTTTTACAATATCAAGACCATGGTTCATTGTTTTATGCATGTCTATGCATTTTCATGTTTATATTTATTGCGATGCATGAGTTAAGGGGGAGGTTCTTTGAAGCTTAACTTTAATCCATGCATATATAACTCCATGAGTTTTGTCAACATCAAAAGAGGGAGATTGTTGGCCTAGTGGCTTTCCACTCTAGTTTTGATGATGATTAACTCATGTAATTATGTTTACTAATAATCTTGTGATGTTTAGTTTCAGATCATTAATCAAGATATTAGTTGGTGACTAGCTTCAACAAAGGAGTTTTGAAGCCTTTCACATGGTGATTCAAGAGCCCGAGCTACAAGATCATATATAGCACTCGTTAGAGTCTAGCTCAGTGGATCACGGAGGTTTGGATCGAGTCGACTTGAAGATGGAGATCGTCAAGAAGACTTAGGTATCCTACTTTAGTTTGTGTTTTAGATCCATATGTAAAGACTAGATAGTGTGATATGCTCAAGTTCACAATACACACACGTTTTATGTTTTGGATTTGTTTTTTGGTTTTTGGTTTAACCAATATTGATTTTCATGAATAGATAGATTCAAAATAAGTTTACATCATTTAAATGTATATTAGATATGTTCTATATACATACTTGCTTCATATCTTAGACAAACTTATTTTGATATGCCCATTCATGAGTTTTGATGTTTTGGTATTTTTAACAAAACATATTTGGAATTAAAGTCAAAACAATGATATGTATATGTTTCTTGTATATGGGACTTATGTCCATATGCAACATGCCTAAAAGTGTTTAAGTATCATGTTTTTGTATTTCTATGAGTTTTAGGAAAAATCAGATTTCTTATTGAAAAATCTAAGTTTGGAAAAATACAGATTTTGGTTTTTGACAAAATTTGTAAGACACAAAATGGTTCAAAATGTTTGAAATTTGTGTTGAAATTTTTAACACAAGTTTATATTTCAATGTAAAATGATAAAGCTATTTTTGTGAATTTTTAGAAGATTTATGAGATTTATTAGAATATTTTTTACAAGTTTTTCTGTCCCAGTTTTCTGCCTGACAGGCTCTGGCGGTCGACCGACCGGTTGACCGGACCCCAGAGTCGATCGACCGACGTGCACAAGCCTGTGCACGTTGGGCAGGCACTTGGGCCGGCCGACTGGGCGGTCGACCTGACCAGAGAGCTCTGCTCTCTGTTTTTCTTCGGTCAATCGATCAGTCGACCGCAGGTCTCCAACGGTCATATTTATGACCGTTGGCGGTCGACCGGGCGGTCGACCGCCAGCCGTCACAGGCTGAAAAATCAGCCTAACGGCTAGTTTTGTTTTAGGGCTATAAATACCCCATTCCTTTGGGATTTTGGTTAAGGTTTTTGAGAAAAAAAATTTCCCTATTCTCTAGTTTTAAAACAAGTTTTCAAAAGTGTTTTAGAGCTTCAAAAGATCTATCTTATTTGTTTTAGGGTTTTGAAAAAATCAAAGAAAATAGAAAATTGGGAGATTTGTATTGTTCTTCATTTCCATCATTTTCAAAGAGTTTTCCCAAGTATTTTTCTTTGAGTTTTTGTTTTTTCAAACTCTAATTTTTTCACACTTGAGCTATCTTCTATCCTAATCTATAGGATCATTTATTTGTGGAAAAAGAGATTGTTTGTGGTTGAAAGATACCACCAAGTTGTACCCCTTTCTTTGTGGATATCCCTCTTTGTAGAGGTGGATTTGGATTGTGGGGTGCTCCTTTGGTAGAGGTTGGGTTGTGGTTTACTCCCTCTTGTGTGAGGTGGAGTTGGATTGGTGTTTGCCTCGGTGGAGGTTGTATTTGTTGGATTGGTGGAGTTCGGTACTCCGGTCTTCGGTAGACCATTTGTATTGCCTCGGTGGAGGTTATATTGGTTGAGAGAGGAGTTCGGTACTCCTAGTGGATTGGAAATCCTTCTCGGTGAAGGCGGGACATAGAGCTCGGTGCTCGAACCTCGAAAACACATCTTCTTGTTTGCGTTTGATCAATTGACTCTCAACCCTCTCTCTCTCTTTATTTGTGTATTGCATCATTCATATTGTCATATCTTATATGCTTGTGTTGTGCCTTGCATCTATTCATATTGCTCATTCATATTATATGCTTGGCTTGTGTGTGTGCGCCTCACTTGTGCTTAACCACGAGAGCTTCATATAGCGCCTCAAATCTTATTCAGAGGAATCAAGAGGAGTTAGTCCAGATCCCTTCATGGGGAATTCGGCTACACTCGTTGGTTGCACTAAGTGTAGTTGCAATTAGTTTTGTAATTCCGCATTTAGTTTTTAGATTAGCCTTATCACCTATTCACCCCCCCTCTAGGTGATTCAACATTTCCATGCTATGTTTAACACTGCACCTCTGGCATATCTTTTTGTCAAGTTAATATTACACCTCTGACAAATTGCTTTCCGAATTCCTACGAAGTTCATTTTTGTCACGTTAACATTACACCTCTGACATATAATCTTTTATGCGATTCATTTCTTAGCTCCCCAGTAAGTTTCTGAGTCCCACTCAGTCTTTAGTGGACTTCTCTGGTGTCACGTTAACAGTATACCTCTGATAATTTTCTTCCAAGTCCCATCCAAATTTTGAGCTTGGTGGCTTCTCAATCAGTTATGTCATTGCGACCTCTGAATCGGCAGATAGCCAAGTCTCATCTTTCTGTCCGGCAAGGACTATTTCTTTGTCATCATATGATATAATTTTGAGCTTGGTGGCTTCTCAATCGGTTATGTCATTGCGACCTCTGAACTGGCAGATAGCCAAGTCTCATCTTTCAGTCCGTAAGGATTATTTCTTTGTTATTATATGACAAATTTTGAGCTTGGTGGCTTCTCAATCGGTTAGGTCATTGCGACCTCTGAACCGGCAGATAGCCAAGTCTCATCTTTCAGTCCGGCAAGGACTATTTCTTTGTCATCATATGATAAATTTTAAGCTTGGTGGCTTCTCAATCGGTTATGTCATTGCGACCTCTGAACCGGCAGATAGCCAAGTCTCATCTTTCAGTCCGACAAGGACTATTTCTTTGTCATTATATGACAAATTTTGAGCTTGGTGGCTTCTCAATCGGTTACGTTATTACGACCTCTGAACCGGCAGATAGCCAAGTCTCATATTTCAGTCTGGCAAGGACTATTTCTTTTCATCATATGACAAAATTTTGAGCTTGGTGGCTTCTTAATCGGTTACGTCATTGCGACCTCTGAACCGGCAGATAGCCAAGTCTCATCTTTTAGTCCAGTAAGGACTATTTTCTCAAATGTGTGATTAATTCTCTCAGCTTATCACCGCTGATTAAAGGGCTGCAATACAACTTGAAAGCAAGAATTCAGAAGATAAAACAAGTTGGAAACGCAACAGGGGAATCAAATAAAATCACTTTTTTATTGATTCCAAAAGAGGGATACATGAATGCACAGACTACAAGCTACGACGACGCTTCATAGGACTTGATCCGTTCTTCAAGAGTGGCCAACCTAGTCTTCCTCTCTTCAGTAGCCCTGATAAGCGCCTGTGACCTCAACTCGGCTTCATAAAGCTCGCTGTCTGGGCCAAGCGAGCTTCAATTTCAACCAAGGTTGCCCTTTGTGCTAGCTCCTGCCGCAAGACTTCGTCATTCTGGGCCTTAAGCTGCTCAAGCTGAGCAGTCTCTTCAAGACACACTGGTTCAGCCTTGGACAAAAGGAGATTAGCCTTCTTGATTATTTCCTTGGCCTTTCAATTTTATCCTCAGCGTCAAGAAGAGCACTGCTAGAAGCGTCTATGGCATCCCCGTGCTCTACTTTCCTTGTCTCTAAGGATTTCAAGTTAGAAGAAATTGCCTTAGCAGCTTCTCGAGCGACGAGATGTGCTTCATGCATTTGAGCAACAAGATGCAAGCTGTTCGTTAACTGAAGACTTCAGATTTGAATGGCTAAGACAGCGCCATTCGTCACATCCCTCTCGAGCCTGTCCCCAGAAGCTCCAATGTAGCGGCCTGGTCATCCCCTCCAAAGTCTCGGATACTATCAATGCTTCAGGAGAGGACTACCTTTAAAGCAGAAAATGGGGTAGTCGAGCCCTTCAAGGCCAAAGCAATGGATCGCTTCAAGCCCTTATAAAAGCTTTCGACTAACTTAGCGACGAATTCATTCTCGGCCTCAACTACTCCCGGCAAACGAGCAGCCCCTGAAGACAGAGTTTCCACTGGTTTCACTGGCGTAACTATGAAGGAAATAATAGAAGTACTGGCTGCAGCAACTGCGGGGTCGTCAGTGATGTCAGAGGAGTCCTCATTGAAACCAGTACACCAGTTACAACTGAAGTAGGGCTAGTGACTATTTCTGGGAGAGCTGTGGCAACCACCAATGTTGGAGAAGTAGGACTGGTAATCACCTTCAGCTCCGCGCTTGGCAAAATAGGCAGCACTGGCACCTCACTTACCGATATAGTTGGAAGCGAGGATGGTTCCGAACTACTGTTCCCTCAATCCCCCTTCCACTTGTCGGTTCAGGTTGACAGGAGGGCAGACCGTGATACAAGGCCTCCAGCTCGCAGCATCTGTCGCGGTCGAAATACTTGCTTCACCTCCGATTCCCTCAGGAAGATTGATTGGCTCTCTCGAAGTCAATGCACCAAGAGGTGGAACACCTGCAACAAGATTTTGTTTAAGCAAGGCGTAATGAATATCAGAAGAAAATCACTGACGAAAGAGCAAAATGCTACCAAAAGATGGTATCATCTCGACTGTCTTGGCCGCAGTCTCTCCCTGAAGTCCTTCAACAACGACTTCAGTCCTCTCAAGATCCATAGGAAAGTCTTTGACAGAGTCAATACAGACGGCCGACCCACCTTCACTTGCTGAAACCCTCGGTGGTCCACCCAAAAGAGCTAGAAGTTACGGGACTTCCTTTGAAGTCCCAACACCCGAAGGACCTACATCGGCTGCATCACCTCCAGACTCTTTCGAGACAGCAAAATAGCCAGCCTCATCGCCTTCTCTATAAGTAAACAGGGGATCATAATACTCCCCTTGTTCTCCGGCAGCCTTAGCTCTCGGTCTTTCACCACCTCAGTTTCTGAATCATAAAGCAAATAATGAGCTGTCTGGAATACATAAGAGTGTATTATAAGAACGGAGTTAATCATACCCAGGTCCGGAGCAGCTTTACCAACGGTCTGCCTACGGGCCGACAGCTTAAGGACTAATGAAGCAGGAGGAGAGGCACTATAGATGATTCACCCTCTACAATAATCGTAGGAGCGTAGCGATGAGGCTTCTTCACTACCCTCTTCCTATGAGACCCGCCTTCCTGCTTTCGCTTGAAGTGGACGTCGGGGTCTTCTTCCTCCACTTCTTCTATATCAACATGTTCTATGGGGGCTGTGTCTACCCCACCAGAAGCAGCTGTTGAAGCTTTAGCACCTGTATCCCTTTAAAGCGAGGACTTCCTGCATCCGAGGCCTCGCTATCATCAACAACAATGAATCCCCGAGACCTGGAACGCTGACCCTCTTACCTCGCTCTTCTCAGTGACCTTCCGCTTCAGCCGCTGAGAATCATCTTCACACCAAAGGAATTAATAGAAAATTCAGTGAGTGGGAGTTCGAGGTTCTATACCACTGGTAGAACCCCAGGGTCGTCAGAAGGTTAAGAGTCCTTAGCGGCATGCATAGTCGCGCCTCAGTACAGCCAGCAATGAAGAACCGCCAGGCACGAGCTCCATCGATGAGGCTTCCCATAAGGCCAGACTGTTGTTTGGATTGCCTACATACAGTTGGTCATATCTAAACTGACCAGCAAACCGACTAGGAACATAGGGCTCCAGGTAACAGGTGTCCCCGCTTCTATACAACAAGTGGGATGCCGGATGCTAACCAGCCATTCGAAGACTCCCCAACTCAATGACGTCTACCCTTCCCCTACATCCTTGAATTCTTCACTATAGCCTACATCGCGAATGTAAAGAAAGCATCGGAAAAGGTTATAGACATCATGACGACATAACAGTTTACGGACTGCAGCCACATATGTCTTTGACCACGAATACCCCTCGAATCGACGGAGAAACACCATTCGAACACCTTTTGGGGGCTCCTCACCAGCCTGGACCATGGAGGGGCAGTGTAGGGCGAACCATGCCATTAAATAAGTATATGACAAACAAATTCTGGGGTTTGGTCCGTCGCGAGGCAAGATAGTCCTCTTTTCCCGCTTCGTTGTTTGTGGCCTACAGAAAGCCTCCGTCAATGCACGAATGCCTCTTTGAATACAACACACCATGGATGGAAGAAGTCCAAGAGAACGACTATGGATTAGATGAACAGTAGGCAGTAAGACAGTCAGATGAATGACATCGCCAGACGAAGATGGCACCACACATCTCTTTAATCAAACCGTTAAAAAGCCAGCCAGAAGTACCTTCTGGGACGTCGGTCGACGAGCCTGGTGGTGAAAACTCCAAAGAATATCACCTTTTTCATAGTGTCCGTCATCTTCTTTCAGAATCAAATCCCCTTGGGAGTGCTCTTGCATCCGGCGAAGATGTCTTCATCTGCAACTTCACAGTGAGCCGCTTCAGGAGTACCTTCCAGGTCGGGGAACAAATAATTCCCCCAGCTCTTCAAATTACATGAAGCTCCCTTATGGCTCCCATGCATGCTGGAGCAAATGTAAAGGTGGCACATCAACTCCCGGTAAGTCTCAAACAAGGGGCTCCTTCTTCTCCAGAAGTGCCAATTCCGCCTCGCACGGAAAATATTCTTCATATGGGAGAGACCCCAAAGGCAGAGTAGAGACTTCCTACATCTCGTGCAGAGCCATGCTCAATTCGCCAACAGGGGTGAAGAAGGTCCCTGTAGCCGGACAGTACAACTCAAAGATGGCGTAGAAGTTCGCTATGCTCATCTGAATGCCATAATAGGTCGCCCTAACGGCCCTCGTAGAGTCCCAGCCTCTCTAGATCTTCTTCAAAAATGGGCAAGGACATATAGAGTCAAGTCCCTCCACCACGCCTTAGGAGGATGAATCCACCCCGGGGTCCTAAAATCAGTGGCTGGATAATTGCCATAAACCTTAAAAAACTGATTCCCAAAAGTCTGAGCCACCGCGGGATTTTCTCCCTAGGATGTCTGGAAGTACGTTCCCAGGGTGTAGACCCAATATGCAGCGAGGAGGACCCACCCTCGTATAACCAGGGGACAGAGCTATCAACTTCCCTACGTGAATGGAGTCAGTAGTCCCGAGTCACTTGCCACTGCATCTTCCGAGCCCTCGTCACACATTGAAAGAAGGATAAGGGAAAATGCCGCTTACTAGATGGGAGATAGTACTTCTCACCATCCAAGTTGAAAATCTACTGCCCCTCTCCGGCTAGCAGCTGGTGATCGTTGTCGGCGCTGCATCTCCAAACATAAAGCCGGGCTTCCGATAGATTCTTCGGTCGGAATCTTCAAGGGGAGCAATAGTTAAGATGCTCCTCATGGTACGCTAATTCCCAGCAAGAATAAGTGCATCCCAACCAGGAGCGCTCCGCTCGTTGAATAATGAAGCCTGCCCTTGGAACTGTAGACTGACATTGTCGTCTAGCCCCCTGGCTGTTCCAAAGAGATTGTTCAGAGGACCAGGAGTATAGTGCACTGCAAAAATAAGGAGAAACTATGATTAGTTCATAGGCTGAAGGAGAGCTAAAACAAGAATGTAATTTTTGTTAAGGCATAGCTTCGCTCTCCGAGCGAAGCTAGCCTAACAATAGCTTCGCCTCGAAGCTCAGCTTCGCAGCTGCAGCTTAATTCCGCACTCCACATGAAGGCATGATGTAGAAAAAATATCTAGTAGTAGCTTCGCTCTGAAAGCTTGACCTCGGATAACAGAACGCGACACAATCCCAAGAGCTAACTTCGCCAGAAGAATTCTGCTGCTTAAAAAACTATTTCAAGGGCATTAAGGTCCTCTTCCAACCGCACTTCTAAGGCTAACTTTGCAGCCTATCATCCGACAGGATGTGAACCGCCTAAGGGATAGCTTCGCATAGAAGCTTGGAGAAGAAACCCCTTCGGGTCTTAGATTCCCAATCAAGGAATCAAGGAAAATTAAGGGACTTGAACTCCCTAAGATCATTGGATCACAATGGATCGTTCTAGATTCATTATGAGATAGCCGAAAGATTGGCTTCAAGAAGAGATGAAAATCTCTAAACAAAAGGGAAAGATCTCTACCCGCGATGGGTCGTTTGATGACCGGAGGAGGAGGAGAGGGTCCCTCCATCGTAGAGGTGCTACCTCTTTTCCTGCTCGTCTTTTGGAGCCATTGGAGAACTGAAGAAGTTCTTGAAATTCTAAACGTAGAAGAAGAAGAAGAAGAGATTTGCAGTTCTCTGAAAACTCAAAGAGAAGTGGTGCCTTCTCTTTCAGCCCGATTAGGCTTTTATAGGCTAATGATTACCTAAAACTCCGCCTCCTCGAAAGGAGCGCAGGCAGTCATTTCAAACTAATTTGAAATGGCGCCTAAAGCGCCTTCCCAAGAAGCGTTACTTCAACCCCGCTAAGGGCTAACTCCGCCGTAAGTCCAGTGTTGACTTAGCGCGATGCTTGAATAATTTCGCTGAGAATATGCCTTAGCTCTGCTAAAAGCACATCTCTAACTTCGGGAAAATTCCGTTCTAGCTTCGTCGGAAACTAGCTCCTGACTTATTTAGAAATCTATCTTCAGCTTCGCTAGATGCTTAGCTCAGCTAAGAGTTTTCATTTCCTCCTAAGGAAAAGGCTTACCGAAGCCAGTCCACTCCAGTTGTTCTCAGATCAAAAGGAGGGAAACAAAGCAAATAAACAGTAGAAAATAAACATTTTTTTGATTCAAAAGGGAAGATACATTGACGTTACATCAAAGTGGTGTTTCGTACAACCGAATCATTGCTCCAAAGGCATGCAAGTGGTCCTATCTACTTCCAAGGTGATAAGCCAAACAACTGGATACGAAAGGCCTTCCTCCTGCACAGGCCGTAATCCTTCGCATAATGGCAAATTTTTTCATCAAGAAGTCGGATCTTCTTTGATGAAAATTGGTAAAGGACTGGTTGCCACTAGAAAGCTGGATCCTCTCTGATTAAAATTGGCAAAGGAAGGATCGAGACCTTGCAGGTGACGTCCGCCTTCCCGAAGTGGATCATCTCGGATAAGCGACTACCAGCCCCTTCCCGAAGTGGATCATTTCGGATAAGCAACTGCCAACCTCCTCCGGGAATACGCATCAGCTGCTCCAGTTTGTTCCTCCTGCTTATGGTCAGAGCTTCAACTTAGAGATCAAGAGACAATTTTCTAGTCTCTTTTATCAAGACAAAAGACTGGCGGGCACAGTTCACTGCAACGCAAACTGAAAACAGGTTAGCAGTAAATCAAAGAAAAATGTAAGCATGATACGCTAAGTCAAATTCTTTGGGCGAAGCAATTTATATCCAATCCAGTTGCACTTTAAGGATTAATTTCAGTTAAGCAAAGGATAGCCTCGCTTGCACAGTGATGATGGGATAGCGCAACATAAGCCAAGTCTTAGCTCCGCCTAAGGCGGTTAGACTGAAGGAGCATCAAAAAGGGCCAAGTCCTAGCCTCGCCTATATAGCTAAGCCAGACAGATCCAGAGGGATACAGTCTTGACCCCACCTATATGGCAAGACTGACTCAATCTTGAAGAGACTAAGTCCCAATTCTTGCCTATGTGTAACGCCCCGATCCGGCGGGTACAGAGACGTTACTGCGACGTATATACGCAGGTCAGAAATACCCTCACGTATATACGCTAAGCATCAGTACAGACAAGAATCAGAGTACGGAAACACGTGGCAATATACATTCCAACATAAGGATTACAAAGTTATCACAGAGCGTGATATATTGGTACATGTACATTATATCACAACCAAGTACAAAAGTGAAATTGCAATTTGTACAGCAAAAGGTGCTCACGGGCTGAAGAAGAAGATTCCCGAGCTAGCAGGAAGGATCAGGAACAGAAGGAGCTAGGACAAGTCAGCCTGCTCCGAGAGATAGGCTTGGTCTTCAGTGGAGGGCTCCTCTTCAATCCAAGCTTCAGAACCTGAACATGCAAGTTCAGGGGAGTCAGAAACTCCCTAACGAATATGTAGGTGAAAGCCAACTGTCATGTAAAGATAAGTACATGCATGTGTTGATATGATCAAAACAATATTAAGCATCAAGAACTGTGTCAAGAGTACATGTACAGTAAGCAATAAAATGGAGGCATAAAATGAAAGTGATAAGGCCTGAATAAATCTATTACTGCCATTTTAATATTTATACTTATTACTCGTTTTACCCGTATGTCTAGGTATGTGTAATAGCGTCCCAGTACACATACATCCACATATGAGTAAATCGAGGCTGTTATTGGAAACCAACGGGGGTATCAACGAACAATGTTTACAGTGGGTCCCGTACATGCCCGGGACCACGGTCCAGGACGTTCCATTGTTGGTGCATGGAACCGGCCGCAAGGCCTACAGGAGGGTCTTATAGAATGCCCTTATCAAGATGGTACCAAGAAGGAGGGAGCCAGCACTCCCCTCAGTCGCCTGGAGGCCCACAGGTCAGACTGGAAATTTTAGTTGCACAACATGCCTAGTGCCACTGTAAACACGAACATATATTGATAGCCGCAAATTTCCCCCGACCCGATGCAAGTTATTCCTTTTTTATGATTTATTATTTAATTATCAATTTACGGGTAAGCAAACGCATGACAAGAATCAGGAGTCCAAGAGTACATGAGTATTGCCATTTCCAGTTACTGTATATAATATAGGGTGGCAAGTACAAGATTCCTGAAAATATGACAATCTAAAATCAGGTATCAATATGTTATTGCGGGGCAAGTATCAAGTTGTAGCATGATGCATGCAAATGTGCCGGGAAAATAATGTACTATTAGTCAATCATGGCAAGGCATGAAAATCTGAAGGATGGCGAGAACACTCGCCTAAAACTTTAAGAAATACACTGGAAAATTCCAAGCTCCGGAGTCCAAGTAACCTATTTTATATATATAAAAGAGAGGAGGAGAAGGATGAATCAGAAAAAGTGAGAACGAAGACGCAGGGATCGCAGACGCGGGGATTGCGTCGCGTTGATGCCACAAACGCGGGGTCTGAGACCCGCGTGTTAGCAAGAATGCGGGGAGAACGTAGACGCGAGCGTAACTCCGCGTCGCGTTGATAAAAGAACGCGAGGATTGCGTTGAACAGTTAATCAGACGCAAGGAGTAAAATCCGCGTCTAGTGACTAACAAGAGTGAATAGTTAATCGGACGCAAGGAGTAAAATCCGCGTCTAGTGATTAACAAGAGAAGGTGAGTGACAGTGAAAGTGAGAGATGCAGGAAAGAGAAGGAAACGCAGGAAATGGAGAGGGAAGACGCAGGAAATGGAGAGGGGAAAACGCAGGTTTAGTAAGGAAAAGAAAAGAAAAGAAAATGTAAGAAAAAGAAAGAAGGAAGGAAAGAAAGAAATGCAGGGGAAAGAAAGAAAGAAAGGAAAGAAGAGAAGGAAAGAAAAGAAGGGAAAGGGGATGTTGGTCGGCTAGACCTCTCCGGCGGCGGCCGGAGTTGGCCGGAGTTGGTTGGCAAAGTCCCAAAAGAGGGGGAGGTTGATGGTGCAAGTCCAGTTCAATATAGATTTTTGGAGTTTTGTAAATGGTGTTACGGAGAGCGAACCTATAGTTCGTTGGAAAGAGGATGACGAGGAGAAGAAGGTGGTATGGTTGGTGGTGGTTAAGGTGGTGTAGGTGGTGGTGGAGATGGTGGTGAAGTTTTGGTAGAGATGATGGGTTGTTTGGTGGAAATGAAGAGGAAAAAGATGGTGATGGAGATGATATTATGGTGGTTGTGGTTGTTGGAATGGAGGAGGAAATGAAGGAGAAGAATAGTGGAGGGAAATGGTGGTGATGATGGGTGAAAATGACCAGCCAAGAAGGGCTTGGCTGCTGATTTTCTATGGAGGCTACGTTTGCTGTTGGAGGAGGAAGGAGAAAATGAAAAAGGAGAGGAGAAAACATAAAGGGGGTGTATATATACATGGGGGAAAATTATTATTATATTGCCATCCAACTTTATGAAACAAGTGTTTCATTCAAAAGTTGCCTCTCCTCATAAAAGGCTGCGCCTCTTCAAATCCAGATCCACGTCTGGCAATTGCCCAGACGCGGGAGCAAAATTCGCATCTTGCAAATGTTGTGTTGGTAGAATAGGACGAAAAGCATGGGTGTCTTGATCTGATTTGATTTCTTTTGAAGGACACGACATTAAATGCGGGATGGAGAGAGTTTCCGCATTAATTGCTGAGTTCAGAGTTGGAGGATCTCGCGTTAGGCAAGGAGAGAGAAAATAATAAAATATACGGATATAATTTCGGTATCTGGGAAAACACTGAAAACTCAGGAAAAGCCCAAAAAATGAAGTATCTCAAAAAGTCTCCCAAAAATTCTCAAAAATAATAAATATTATTTTAAGATTTTTAGTGAAATCGGTTTTCAGAAATTCAATTCCATTTTCAAAATAAAAATCCTGGAATCCACTGTGAACGGTGTCTACACCGGTAGGCTGGAGTTTTGATAAAATCTGAAAAATCCCAGAAAATGCCTGAAGGAAGAAAATATAATTTTAAGAAGGAATGTGAAAGCGGAATCTAGAAATTTTATTCCAATTGTGAATTAAAATTCCTGGAATCAACCAGTGATGCTGGCCGACACCAAATCCAGTGAAATTTTGATAAATTCTAAAAATTCTAAAAAAATTCATTTAGATAGAAAACATGATTTTAAGAAATACTGTGAAAGCCGTTTTAATATTTTCAACTCCATTTGTAAATTAAAATCTGAAAGTCGGTCAGCGAAACTGGCCGACACCGGTTTTGAAGATTTACAATTAAATTCTGAAAAATTCCAGAAAATCATGAAAAATCTAGAATATTAAAAAATAATATTTGAAACTGAAATCGGTCAAATCTAAATACTGCAAAGGTCAAATCATGCAGTACTGCTATATGAGTAAGATTTTAAATAACAGAAAATAATAATAATAATAAAAAAATACGCTCCAAAAATCAGGATATATAACTGGGTACGTATACCGAGGATGGGTGTTACACTATGTGGCGAACTTAACAGGCAGATTCAACAGATCAAGGCCAGTCAGATATAAAATGAAGTGTAACGCCCCGATCCCGCAGGTACGGAACGTTATGGCGACGTACATACGCAGGGCGGAAAACCCTCACGTACGTACGCTAAGCCTCAGTACAGGAAATCACCTCCGTATTTATAAGAGTTCCAGCAGCAAATAAGTACAAGAATACCTGCAGAAAGATGTTAGTGATCATATCAGATAGGAAAACGGGGATAAATAAGATAACAGAAATAAATCACAAAGATACCTATGAATGGTCTCGATGATGAGTCTCCTATGTGAACCCAATGGACTATCGGATAATATGATAACTCGGATCTCCAACCTGGGCACGAAAACCCAGGGTCGTCAGAAAGCGACCTAGTGAGTGGTAAAATGAAGGAGGCAGTAATATGTACTATACTAATACAAGCATGATAATAATATATAATACATGTTTATGTACTAGTGATACCATATAATAGAACTTTAATAATATGTAGAATATAATAATGACATATTCTAATACCATCACCTCCTAGCATATTATCATCGGGTCATGTCTATAATAGTAGTATCCAGTTTGATATAATAAATATGTTGTCTAGTGGTGACGTGATAGAAATGAACATGCAGATGGGCATATGCAATATAACCATCATACGGGGTGTGCATAAACAGTAGTGATGTCTACAAGGTATACAGAAAACAAAATATATGCAAAACCCAATACCGCCGGCGGCGCGGCGGCGGCGCCCCCTGCCGCCGCCAGCTGGGCTGGCCGGCCGGCCCGCGCAGGAGGAGCAGCAGCAGCAAGCTGCTGCTGCTGCTATGGTTCCTTATTGGGTTTGGGTAGAACCCAAACCCAATAAGCCTATTGGTTTCAGTAGGAAACCCAATGACCCCCTCAACCCGTTAACCCAATTACCTAATAACTTAAGTTATGGGTTTGGGTATTGGATCTAAACCCTATCCGTTATCTCACCAAACCCGCATCCAGAACCCAATAAAGGTAAACTTATAGAAAACCCCTTGTAACATTTCAGTAATTGCATTTTATTTTTATTTACATATTTAACCCATTTTGCTGATTTTAGTATTTGGGCGATATCGGGAGCATCCGGACTCCGATTTGGACGATTCTGGATCCGTTGCGATCGCAGGAAAGAGAGCTACCCTTCCATGACCAGTTCGTGAGTGTTTTCTTTTTATAATTATATTTTTATCATATTTAGTAAAAGTGATGCTTGCTTCATTATCGGTAATATCATTAAATGAAGAACAAGGAAAATCAATCCCTGAGGTACCTAATAAAACTAAATTAAGGGAGATAAACTCCCTAAAGTCATTAGTCCATTGGTAAAGTCTCTGGATGACCGAGACTCAGTAGTTCTTGGCCAGTTAATGACCAGAGTGGGCACTCCACTATTTCAGATATCTAAATATCCTTCTCTGAACAACAGGAGATGTCATGAATGGACTGTTTCTTTGAAGATGACTTCCAGTGTCCTATTTATAGGCCTCATGGCTTGATCGCACCATCGCTGTTTCAAGCTTGAAAGCGCGAGCGAATTTAAGGCATTTAAGTACTGAGCCTTGAGAAAGGGAATAGTCTCCCTCGGAAATGCGCGCAGAAGCAATGATCTTCCTTGTTAATGCAAGAGAGGTTATTCTAACCTCGAAAAAGGGGCAATCCTTCTCGAAACTAGCCAAAAGGCAGTTAACCTCGGGAAAGGAATGTCGTTCCAAATCTGATTTGAAGCGAGGTTACTCCGGAGGCCCAGCTGTGAAGCTACCCAGAATCGCGAATCTACACGATTCCTCGGCGAACTTATTCCAATCCGGAAGCAGTATTGAAAGCGAAGCTGAACTCAACCACCATGGAGACATTCGTACTTCACATACCATCAATCAAAGCAATTCAAAGTATTTCGGTCTGAACCATTCCATTGCAGACTTTCAAAAACTTTGAAGGGGTCTTGTCGATACTCTAAAAAAGACAAGATTC
The DNA here is from genome assembly GCA_038442645.1 of Agave tequilana. Classification (NCBI taxonomy): domain Eukaryota; kingdom Viridiplantae; phylum Streptophyta; class Magnoliopsida; order Asparagales; family Asparagaceae; genus Agave; species Agave tequilana. Next base: position 59,197 of record JAVJIF010024950.1, on the reverse strand, counting down.
TTGACTGGCTGAACAATGTCTAAACTTGTTGACATTTACAAAAGACAAGTGGTAGACAAGCTGACGACCAGTTTTTACCCATCTCTGAGGGACAAATCAGCGACTTGGACTCTACTGATCTAGTGAAACAGACAATGAGCCCAGATTGTCTTTGAAGAGACCTAAGCAGGTCTAAGATTCTAGGTTAGCTTAACACTTAGCATCACATGAGCCCGAGGGATAGCCTCACCTGAGAGGTTAAGTTTGTCTAACTTCGCCTTGAAGCCTTTCAAAACTCTATCAGGGAGCTAACTTACAGTTTCGCCTGAAGTGCTCAGTTAACTCCTCAGAGAGTTAGCTTCGCTCGAAGCCACACGCAATCGCGTAGAAGGATGGTCGGTAGCTTAGCCACAGATGTTTATCCAGCTTCACTGAAGAGCTTTCTTCTGACTTCGCCAGATGCTCCTTCCAGCTCCGCTGTGAGCTCGACGCGGCAGCTCGGCTGCGGGACTTTTATAGTCAACTTTGACCAATTAAATCTCCAGATGAGATCAAATCTATTCAAGATCAAATCTAACCAAGATCAAATCTGAGATCAAATTTGGCAGTTGTTTACCATAATCTCTTGACTCTCCTAAAACAAGTAAGAAGATCAGGAGAGATCTTTTAGTTATTTTGAAAGAATCAAAAACAATCAGGAGATCGACGCTACCTGCTATTCCTAACTTCACAGAAGCTGATTCTAGCCTCGCGGCAAGGCTATTTTCCAGATTTAAACAGATTGACTCAATCTGTTTACAGACTTTCAAGGGACGATTATACCCTTGCTCTCTCTGTAAATAGCCCACCAGAGGCATACGAAGGCACACATGCACAGAGAGAGGCTGAAAAACAGAGAGAGACGGCTAAATAGAGACCTATTCTCTTACTTTCAAGAATTCAAAGAACTGCTTCTCTAATCAGGGTGCTAATACCCTAATACTTTCTTTCCTCTCAAGGAATTTTCGGAACCAGGCGAGAAGGAATTTTCAAGTGGAGGCAGTTGAAAAACACACCTAGAGGGGGGTGAATAGGTATACTTGCTAATCTAGTGAACTAAATGCGCTAAATGCGGAAGCTAATGCAAATTTTGCAACACACTTAATACAACACACAAGTGTAGCCGAATTCCCCGTGAAGGGCTCTGGACTAACTCCTCTTGATTCCCTTGAATGGGTTGAGGTGCTATGTGAAGCTCTTGTGGTTAAGTATAAGTGAGGCACACACAAACAACCAAGCATATACAAGATATAACAATATGAAAGATGCAAGGCACAACACAAACAATGAATGATATGAATGAAGAATGATACTTTGCACAAATGTAAAGAGAGAGAGTTAGAGAGACAAGTGGATCAAACGCTAATAACAAGATATGTTTCGAGGTTCGAGCCCTTAGCTCTACATCCCCGCCTACACCACCGTGTAGGATTTCCAATCCACTATTTCCCACCGAGGGAACCTCTACCGAAGAGGATTTGTTACAACACTAGGAGTACCGAACTCCTCTCTCAAACACCACCTCACAACCGAGGGGTAGGCCCGTAGCCAATACAACAACACCTCTACCGAAGAGGGTTACAAACACCAACTCTACCTCTCACTAGAGGGAGCAAATCACAAGCCTCAACCTCTACCAAAAGAGGGAGCAAACACCAACCCAATACAACAACCTCACCTCTATCAAAGAGGGAGCAACCAACAAATGAGGATTTTTACAACAAGTGGTTCCAAAGACCACAAACTCTCTTTTCCACCAAAACAAAGATCCTAATAGAATAGGATAGAAGATATAGCTCAAGTGGATATCAAGGTGTTTTTGGAAATCAAGTAACAAATAAAATACTTGGGAAAACTCTTGTAAAAGATAGAGAATGAAAATCAATGCAAATATCCCAAATTCCTATTTTCTTTGATTTTCCAAAACCCTTGAAAAACAATAAAGATGAAATCTTTTTGGCACTTAAACTCTTTTAAAAACTTGTTTAAACACAAAACAAACTCTGGTATTTTTCTTTTCAAAAGTCTTATCAAAACAGCCCAAGAGATGGGGTATTTATAGCCCCATCAGAAAACTAGCCGTTAGGCTGATCTGGCAGCCTACAGGCTACCGGTCGGCCGGCCCGCCGACCACCAACGGTCTGAAATATGACCGTTGGGCAAACCCGGTCGACCGCCCGGTCGACCCAAATAAACAGAGAGCAGAGCTCTCTGGTCCGGTCGGCCGCCCGGCCGACCGTCCCTGTGGCTGCCAAACGTGCACAGGCTTGTGCACGTCGGTTGACCCCAAGGGTCGACCGGCCTTAGGTGCGGTCGACCCGTGCAGTCAGCTTACCTGGCCTGTCAGCCACTGTTCTGGGACAGAAACACATGTTAAAAATATTTCTAAAAATCTTTTTAAGTCTTGTAAAAATACTCAAAAATAGTTTTATCATTTTGCATTGATATATACATGTGATAAAAAGTTTAGCTCAAATATCAATCAATATGAACTATTTTTGTGTCTTAACATTTTTACCAAAAACTAAAACTTGTATTTTTATCAAACTTAGACTTTTCAATACATGATTAAGATAGTCAAAATAAGTTTGTATAGGAAGTGTAAGCATGTATGTATAACTAGAATACATCTACTATACATATAAACCATGTAACTTGTTTTGATCAATCTATTCATGAAAAAACATATCGGTTTAAACTAAAAACCGAAAAACCAATATCCAAACATAAAACTTGTGTGTGTTGTGCACTTGAGCATATCAACTATTCTAAGCTTTACAAATGGATCTAAACACACTAAACATTGGATACCTAAGTCTTCTTGACGATCTTCATTTCAAGTCGACTCGGTCTAAACTCCGTGATCCACGAGCGAAACTATATGAGATCTTGATGCTTGGGCCCTGGAATCACCAAGTGAAAGCTTCCAAACTCCTCTTTTTGAAGCAATCACCAACTAATATCTTGCTAATGAGATCTGAGACTAAAAACACTGAATATTAGTAAACATAACTACATGAGTTAATCATCATCAAAACTAGGGTGGAAGGCCTTTAGGCCAACAATCTCCCCCTTTTTGATGATGACAAAACTCATGGGTTATATCATGGATTAAGATGTTGCTTCAAGAAGCTCCCCCTTAACTCATGTAAAACAAATAAACAATATGCAATGAATGTTCAATATGATGAATGCATAAATACAATAAAAAAGTTCTACGATCAGATATGATATTAAACAAAAACATGCTCTGAACTCTAGAAACTAATAATAAACAATTAAACTATATAACAAAACTAATTCACCAATATGCAAACATGCACAAACATGCAATATAAAACTCATAAACTCAAAATCTCTCCCCTTTTTTGTCAATCATCAACAAAGGGGTAAACAATCAGAACAAAACAAAATCTTCTCACCCTTTTTAATACAAAGAATCAATAAGGGGTAAAGGCAAAACTAAATCAATAAATTTTTCTCCCCCTTTTTGTCTAAAACAAAAACAAAGCCAATTAGGGGTGACAATCAATTAAGGTACCAATTGAAAATATGTCAAAGAATAGCATCTTGATACCAATTGAAAGGAAACAAACAACAAAAATATTGATACCAATTGTAAATATTTTTCATTTTGAACATATGATACCAAATTTAAATTTTCAATCATAAAGTATGGGAGTACAAATATCAATTAAAAGACAAAATCAAATTTTCTCCCCCTTTATGAAATACCAACTAAAACAATGCGTAGGCTTGATACCAATTTAAAAGTAATCAATTGAAATAAATTGAAACTCAAGTTTAGCATAAACACAAACATATATATATGTATAGAAAATAGATACCAATTGAAATTGATATTCTTGGAATTGAATCATACATACATACAAACATATATGAGTATACAAGAAAGGTCAAATTGATACCAATTGAAAGATTAAATGATACCAATTGAAATAACAATAATATCAAATGTATATCTCATATTACCTAGCCTCCCAATCATGGTTCAAGTTTTAAATGATTTTCATTTTAAAGTATACATGAACATGATCTCCCATCCAACCTCCCATTGAAGGTAGGGGTTTTCAAAAATAGATTTGAAAATAAGCTTTGTTTGAAAAACTCTACCAAAATGAAGAATACCGTAACTAGTTATAAGAAAAAGTTGTAAACTAGTACGAAATCCTTCAAGTAAGAATAAAATAAAATTATTTTTCATAAAACACATGCAAATCCATAGCACTTAAAAACACTCAATATTCAATAAAGTCCATACATGCTCATGAAAACATACTCATGAGAAATATCTTAAAAAAAATGGTGAGTGTACAAGTAATGTGTGACATGGCATTATGAAATTTCCAATTAAACTCAAAATTCCTTGAAACATGAAAACATGAAAATCATCAAAAACTATTTAATCTTCAAGGTATATGTATGTCCCATACAAATTAAAGTGTACATACATATCCAAACACAACGACGACTCCACAAAGATATATGCATGAAGGCACGTGGCTCAAAGGATGTATATGTATACAATAATTTGGATAAAATGGACATATACATGAAGTTAAACATATAAACATAAAACAATTCCAAAAAGGGAATACAAGTTTAAAATGTATGATCATCAAAACTAGACTATACTAGCACATCTAATGGGTTCAAATACGCATTCAAGCTCAAACATATATAGATCTATTTGTGGCCCACTATATACACAAACATACACCTAGTTTTAATGAAAACTAACATCTAAACAAGTAATCTTAACATGAAGCATCAAAACACGATAAAAATCACATGATAAACAAAAACATGATTATTATGAATGTCCACATGTTATTAGAAATATGATATACGCAATAGCAATCATATAGTGAGAACACAAAAGAATTTATCCATATTAAACATGGGTGTCTCAAATAACTAAACATGTATATCACTAATCTAATAAGCATGGCATTTTCATAGTAATCAACAAACATCAAAACATGCTATGAAAGATAAATATGGAAAGCATGTAAATATAAGGAGTTAGAGATTCGATACCAAAACCAATGAGGGCACCGCTCTAGTTCTCCAAACCAGGTGATCCTCCCACCAAACTTCCCTTGAAAGTGATGCATCTAAATAATATCCTTTAAGTACGGAACGCATCCACTCCAAAGTACCGCTACTCTCACGTCATGTGAGAGCCCACACCTACATCAAAAATAATAGGGGTGGTCTTTGGTACCTATATCTTATTGGGTCCATGGGGATTAGTACCGTCTCTAACCCAAACAAACTTCTTTGCTAAATTTAAACATGTAATCTATCATAACAAAATTTAGCAAGGTGGCCCATACGTCCACAATGTGTACAAGTGTACACATGAGCATACTTGTGATGGGTGTTGTCGTGTGGAGCATGTGTATGCCGTGGAGGGTGTGCATGCATAAAGGATGGAACTTGTTTCTTTCGAACCAAGGTTTCCAAACGTGAGTGGTTCATGGCACATTGGCTCATAGTGGAGCCCAAACATCTATTTTCTTCTTCTTAATTAAATTTATATCATTTTCAATCAAAGAAGAAGTGGAGCATGCAATGGGTGAAGTGTGTGATACTACCCTAGCATGGCAAACATGTGCATCAATCTTATTTTGCAAAACAATATTTTTCTTTAAACAAACATTTAAATCATTTGAAATAGAAATAATTTTATTTTTCAAAGCAACATTCTCTTTTAAAATAAAATGAATTTTTGAAGACAAAACATCATTATTTTTCACAAGAGTTTCACAATCATTTTTAGATTTTAAAACTTTATTTTTCTTTTAGTGCAAGATCAAGTTGAGATCTTAATGAATCCCTCTCATTAGCAATCTCCTCTTTCTCTTGCAAAACAATATCAAGTCTAGCAATCTAATTTTTATTTTCATTATTAATGCCTAGACTTTTCTTTTTCAAACATTATATTTTTCTATTAATTTTTCACAAACTATAGATAGTTCTTCATTCAAAGCATGGGGATCAATATTCTCATTACATGAAGAACTAGCATCATTACAATCTAAGTGGGGTTCCGAAAGTACCTCAAGGGAGTCATTCCCTGGACCATCAAGCATTGTGAGTCGGACTCTCCACTAGATTCCTCTTCTTGTTGGATAGACGTTTGAAGCTTGGAGGTGGTGGTTGTTGTCAACTTATTCCATACTGCAAAAGCGGAATCAAGGTTAGAAACATGCATAAGATATTCTTTTGAAAGCGTGCTTCTAATGGCCTCAAGGGCTTTGCATTGGCCCCTAAATGATTGCTATTACCAAGATAGCATTTTTTGGTAGCGGCAAGATATACATGCAAGCCTAGGGTTTGTAAATAGATGGACAGCTTAGTCTTCCAAACAAGAATGTTGAAAGGGTCAAAACTAGGTGGGGTCATGAAGTCCATGGTAAACTATATGAGTGTGCAAACAAGCAAATGCAAACAATAGATTAGCAAACAAATGGATCTCACTCCTAGGATGTTAAGCCTAAGTATCAGGAGCGTTGGCTCTGATACCAATTAAAAAGCACACCTAGAGGGGGGTGAATAGGTGTACTTGCTAATCTAGTGAACTAAATGCGCTAAATGCGGAAGCTAATGCAATTTTGCAACACACTTAATACAACACACAAGTGTAGCCGAATTCCCCGTAAAGGGTTCTGGACTAACTCCTCTTGATTCCCCTTGAATGGGTTGAGGTGCTATGTGAAGCTCTTGTGGTTAAGTATAAGTGAGGCACACACAAACAACCAAGCATATACAAGATATAGCAATATGAAAGATGCAAGGCACAACACAAGCAATGAATGATATGAATAAAGAATGATGCTTTGCACAAATGTAAAGAGAGAGAGAGTTAGAGAGACAAGTGGATCAAAAGCTAACAACAAGATATGTTTTCGAGGTTCGAGCCCCTACCTCTACATCCTCGCCTACACCACCGTGTAGGATTTCCAATCCACTACTATCTCCCACCGAGGGAACCTCTACCGAAGAGGATTTGTTACAACACTAGGAGTACCGAACTCCTCTCTCAAACACCACCTCACAACCGAGGGGTAGGCCCGTAGCCAATACAACAAACAACACCTCTACCGAAGAGGGTTACAAACACCAACTCCACCTCTCACTAGAGGGAGCAAACCACAAGCCTCAACCTCTACCAAAAGAGGGAGCAAACCAAACCCAATACAATAACCTCAACCTCTACCAAAGAGGGAGCAACCAACAAATGAGGGTTTTTACTAGGGGTGAGCATCGGTCGGTTCGGTTCGGTTTTTGCTAGTTTTTTCAAAACCGAATCGAACCGATTAGACTTAGTAACCGAACCGAACCGACTCAATTCGGTTCGGTTTTTTCGGTTTTTTTCGGTTAGGCTCATATATTTTCATCATTCTTGCATTTTTTAATCACCATTATATTATCATCCTTCAAATATCCTAATCTCAAATATCCAATACCTAAATTAGAAACAAGAAAAAGACCCTAACCTTAATGTGAATTGAAAATTTCATGTTCTAAAACTTTTACACTATATTTGGGCTCTTATATCAAAGCTCGCATAATTATTATTAATTTTTACTAACAAGATTAGAAAAGAAAGAACTATATTAATATAAATATTATTCTCAATTATGATAGTGTACTTAACATGGCTTTCACATTTTCAATATAAAATATGATATTGTTAGAACTAATGAGGTAATGTTCCACCTTTTTTTTTATGAACTATATGATTCACTAAATTGAATTTGAGTGTAATACATAGGGTGAGAAGTTCGGTTCGGTTCGGTCGGGTTCGGGTTTTGTGACCCAAAACCGAAAACCAACCGAACTAGAGCGGTTCGGTTCGGTTCGGATTCGGGTTTCGGTTTTTGGTCGGTTATTTCGGTTATAACCGAACTCTGCTCACCCCTAGTTTTTACAACAAGTGATTCCAAAGACCACAAACTCTCTTTTCCACCAAAAACAAAGATCCTAATAGAATAGGATAGAAGATATAGCTCAAGTGGATATCAAGGTGTTTTTGGAAATCAAGTAACAAAGAAAATACTTGAGAAAACTCTTGTAAAAGATAGAGATTGAAAACCAATGCAAATATCCCAAATTCCTATTTTCTTTGATTTTTCAAAACCCTTAAAAAACAATAAAGATGAAATCTTTTTGGCACTTAAACTCTTTTAAAAACTTGTTTAAACACACAAACAAACTCTGGTATTTTTCTTTTCAAAAGTCTTATCAAAACAGCCCAAGAGATGGAGTATTTATAGCCCCATCAGAAAACTAGCCGTTAGGCTGATCTGGCAGCCTGACAGGTTACCGGTCGGCCGGCCCGGCCGACCGCCAACGGTCTGAAATATGACCGTTGGGCAAACCCGGTCGACCGCCCGGTCGACTCAAATAAACAGAGAGCAGAGCTCTCTGGTCCGGTCGGCCGCTCGCCGACCGTCCCTCTGGCTGCCAAACGTGCACAGGCTTGTGCCCAGTCGACCCCAAGGGTCGACCGGCCTTAGGTGCGGTCGACCCGTGCGGTCGGCCGACCTGGCCTGTCAGCCACTGTTCTGGGTCAGAAACACATGTTAAAAATATTTCTAAAAATCTTTTTAAGTCTTGTAAAAATACCCAGAAATAGTTTTATCATTTTGCATTGATATATAAACATGTGATAAAAAGTTTAGCTCGAATATCAATCAATATGAACTATTTTTGTGTCTTAACATTTTTACCAAAAACCAAAACTTGTATTTTTATCAAACTTGGATTTTTCAGTACATGAATAAGATAGTCAAAATAAGTTTGTATAGGAAGTGTAAGCATGTATGTATAACTAGAATACATCTACTATACATATAAACCATGTAAACTTGTTTTGATTAATCTATTCATGAAAACACATATCGGTTAAACTAAAAACCGAAAAACCAATATCCAAACATAAAACTTGTGTGTGTTGTGCATTTGAGCATATCAACTATTCTAAGCTTTACAAATGGATCTAAACACACTAAATACTAGGATACCTAAGTCTTCTTGACGATCTTCATCTTCAAGTCGACTCGGTCCAAACTCCGTGATCCACGAGCGAAGCTATATGAGATCTTGATGCTTGGGCCCTGGAATCACCAAGTGAAAGCTTTCAAACTCCTCTTTTTGAAGCAATCACCAACTAATATCTTGCTAATGAGATCTGAGACTAAAAACACAAGAATATTAGTAAACATAACTACATGAGTTAATCATCATCAAAACTAGGGTGGAAGGCCTTTGGGCCAACAGCAGTTTGAGAAGTAACAAAGAGGGTTCTATCAATCTTCTGTTCTCTGATTCCCCGAACCAGGCGAGAAGGGAATCCCATCAGGAAGTAGTCCGATTGTCTGATCGATCGCTTCATCAAAGGGGCAAAGTGGTCGTGCGCTGACCAGACTCCTATCGGCACACTTCTCCAGAATCTCAGAGGAGATCTACTTGTAATCTTTTTATTGCAAAAGAATTACTTGTAATTTAGCTCCTCGACCCCCTTTTTGTAAGTTTTCCCTTTACAAAATCAATGGAAAACATCTCGCTGTGGAAGCGACTTCAGGACCACTATTTAAAGAAGACGTTAGTGAATCGGTTGATCCGAAGCAGCGTCTCTTTCATGCATGAAGGTACACTTATCAAGTCCACCCTATAAAATTTTTCTCTATTATCAATCATCGAGATAAGATAGAAAATAAGGATCAAACACTTCTATTTTTGTATTTTTTACCTTCTTCATATAAGAGCTTTAGAGAAGCTATCAGCTATGGAGGCAAGTCAATAATCAATGTCAATGAGGTCAAGGATCATCTGCTCAATAAGGACAAAATTGACACCCAGTTGACAGGTGAGTCTCATCATAATAATTTCAGACAAATTCATTATTTTAGGGAGAAGAGTAATAATGAAAGTTTCAGGGATAACTCAAAACACAAAAATTTGACATGCAACTATTGTCACAAGAAGGGGCACATTAGATCTGAGTGTTGGTTTTGAAAGAAGAAAGAACCATACACTAATGTCACTGAACTAGTTAGAGAAAATGAAGAACAGTAAGACGTTTTATCTGTTACAGACAGATCAGTTGGTAATAAAGATAGATGGGTCATAGATTTTGTATGTTCATAACATATCACTTCCAATAGGAAAATATTCTCTTCATACTCTTCGGTTCAAAGGGGAGAAGTTTTCATTGGGAATTCTGCTACAAGCAAGGTGATTGACGAAGGAACAATTCAGTTTTCATCTCATGATGGATGCATCACTATTCTTCAAGGTATTCGTCATGTCCCGAATCAAGGTACAATCTTATCTCTCTTGGAGCCCTACAAGGGGAAGGGTTCAGTTTCAATCTGAAGGTGATCTTATGAAAGTCTCCAAAAAGGCCCATGTGAAGTTTCGAGTCGAACGTGTCGGTATTGTGTATATGTTGCAAAATTCAAAAGTTAAAGTTGATGGATTGCAGTTATCCTCAGCTTCAGAAGCGGCAGTTGTGAAACAATCAAAGACTACGATGATTTCGAGCTCGGATGTTCAGTTGTATCTCGAAGAGAGATTGGAACTAGCGCGCAACAAGATAGTACAGATAGTTACTCCTATGGTGGAGCGAACTCTTACAGATCCTGTATAGATCAAGGAGATCATTGGGTAATAAAGTTCAAGTTGGGCCTGAACTTATTCGACCTAATCAAGTTGTGAACCCCATGAGGGAGTTATGGAAAAGAGGGAGTGAGATGGAGATGAAGTCAAGATTGTTCATTGTGCGTGGATGCGAGCATATAGAGCATGATGGCTATTCTCAGACTGGGACATATTCAAGTCGCTGTGAAGGTTGATTAATGTCAGATCTGACAGTTTCTTTTTTCTAGATCTGTTTAAGTCTGGGTTGGATTCAAGTTTTCTTTATTCTGATTGACGGACTTTGTTTAGGACTAGAAGACTTCTGTGGTTTATAAATAACCCCTTAGGAGCGATCTTTAATGTATTCCAAGAGAATCTAATAAATTTGTAATTCCTAAGGGTGAAACTTATTTAGGTGAGAGATTCGTGAGAGATGCTTAACCACAAGGGTTCGCTGTTTTTTAGTGGTCATCAAGAGCTTATAATCTTCTCAATATGAGGTGTAAGTAATTCTCATTTACTCCCCCAAAGTTTTAATAAAGTTTCTCTCTTTCTCCCGTGGACGTACGCACGATCTGTTTGATCGGTGGAACCACGTTATATTGTTTGTTAGCTTTCTATTTACTTTGGAATATCTTTTTTTCTTCTCTTCTTCACGTTGCCTTAGTAGATCATGTGGTTTGTTTTCGCTGCGCCACACCAGTCGATCCGATCGTGGGGGCGTCCGACCCTTGAAATCACAACAATTAGTATCAAAGCATAAAGATTGTTTCTCAATAATACTCAAATATTTCGAAGGTAATAATTATGTATGTGTTCAATTATATAGGATGAGCTGTGGTGGGTCGCTTCATGGTTGCACCTTGCAACAAAAAGGACCATGTATCAGAAATTTCTCGCTTATGAAGCCATGAGTCCCACTGTCTGTTGTAGCAGTGGGCTTCTAATATGAGAGGTAGTAAGGCAAATAGAGATTAACTAGATAGCAACTATAAGCTAATAGGGATAAAGATGACATCATACCATTATTTAATGTAATTCGGTCAACTTGAAAGACATAATCTGAATTTTTTTTAAGACTACGACTAGGTCGCACAGCCAGCTGAGAGAGTTCTCTCAACTGACGACTAAGGTACAGATACCTCTCTCTCTCTCTCTCTCTCTCTCTCTATATATATATATATATATATATATATATATATATATATATATATTATATATATATATATATATATATGGAGAGAGAGAGGTGGACTTGTGTCTTTCCAAAAGAATTTGAGGTCGAATCTTTCTAACTCAAATACTAACATCTGACATTCGAATATAAGATCCACTCCGTTGAAGTTGTTTTATAGTATTTCAAGTATTTATAAATAAAAAATCAAGTGTTTTGAGTACTCTTTGCCCATGCATCAAGCAGGAGAAAAACGAGTGGCCTAAATAGTGAATTGGTTAGTTTAACGGTGTCGAACATTTGAAACATAACAAAAATTGGTTTGTAAGGGTTTCGAAATGTTTAGATCATAATCAAATGGCTGGATCGAGAATTTGTATATCTAAAGACATAAATCTAACCAACTCACTATTTTCGGCCGTTTATTTTGCATCGCTTGATTAATGGGTAAAAGTTATTCAAAACACTTGATTTTTGGTTTATACATACTTGAAATAATATAGATCAACTTCAACGGAGTGGATCTTATATTCGAAAGTCGGATGTTGATATTTGAGTGGGAAGGATTTGACCTTAAATCCTTTTGGAAGGACACAAGTCTCTTTCTCTCTCTCTTTACACACACACACACGGGCAAGGATACAATACACCTATGTGCAACTAAGCTTAGTTACACATGGAAATTCTCTCCACACAAAATTTTATAAGTTGGGATACAAACAGATTTTGTGTATGTGGTCCCCACAAATTGCTAATAACCTAAATTTAAAAACTATTTTTGTGTGGTGGGGAGAGGTGTGTGTGTGTAACCTAAACTTGTTACACATAGGTGTATTGTCTCCACACACACACACACACACATATATCCACACACACACACACACACACACACATATGAAAGTTCTCATAAAAATCGTGGAACCGTTCTTAGGGGATCAACTCACTATATATAGAGAGAGACTAGGATTCTTTCAAAAGGATCCGAACCCGAATACTTCTCATTGATATTTAATTTCTCGATATTAAAATGCAAGATCCACTCCATTGAACTTGATCTATATTATTTGAAGTATCTATAAATAAAAAATCATGTCATTTGAATATTTTTTACTTATCCATCAAGTGGGCGCAAAACGGACAGCCGTAAGTAGTGAGTTGTTTAGTTTAACGGTGTACAATATTTGAAATCTAACAAAAATAAGTATGTAGGGATTTTTAAATACTTAGATCATGATCAAATGATCGAATTGAAAATTTGTATGTCTAAAGTCATAGATCATGTTTAAATATTTTCGGTTGTCTATTTTACACATACTTGATGAATAAGAAAAAAATATTAAAATGACATGATTTTTTTTTTTAAAGACTTCAAATAATATAGATCAACTTCAACGGGTGGATTTTGTATTTGAATGTCGGATGTTGGTATTTGAGTGGGAAGATTCGAGCTCGAATCCTTCTAGAACTATAGAAGTCTCTCTCTCTCTCTCTCTCGCTATATATATATATATATATATATATATATATATATATATATATATATATATATATATATATAATGGTAAAGTTACAATACACATAGGTGTAACTAATTTAAGTTACACACCCCTCTTTCCACCACAGAAAAAGTATTTTTTGAACACCTTATGAGGACCACTCACCCTATTTCTTGTTTGCATCTCATCAAGCAAAATTTTTTGTGGTTAAAAATGGTGTGTGCAACTAACTTAGTTAGAGCTATATGTATTGTAACCTTGCCCCATACACACACACACACATACACACACACACACACACACACAGAGAGAGAGAGAGAGAGAGAGAGAGAGAGAGAGAGAGAGACTTGTGTCATTTAAGAAGGATCCGAGGCCGAATTCTTCTGCTTAAATATAATTCTAAGACTATCTAATACAAGATCCACTCCGTTGAAGTTGATCTACATTATTTGAAGTAACTATTATCAAAAATTGAGTATTTTAATTATTTTTTGTCCATGCATCAAGTATGGAAAAAACGGGAGAAAACGGATGGCATAAATAGTGAGTTGGTTAGTTTAACATGTAGAATATTTGAAATCTAATAACAATTGGTTTGTGAGAGTTTTTAAGTTTTTAGACCATGATGAAATGGTCGGATCGAGAATTTGCATGTTTAAAAATGTAGATCTAAGTAATAGGCTACTTTTGGCCGTTCATTTTGCGCCTCTTGATAGATGGGTAAAAAATATTAAAAATATATGATTTATTATATATAGACACTTTAAATAATGTAGATCAACTTCAACGGAGTAGATCTTATTTTTAGATGTTGTAGATATGTATCTGAGTGAGAATAGTTTGGGTCTGAATCCTTCTCGAAGGATTCTAGTCTCTCTCTCTCTCTCTCTCTCTCTCTCTCTCTCGAGAGAGAGAGAGAGAGAGAGAGAGAGAGAGAGAGGTATAGTGATCTTATTGTCCAAATAAGTGTGCCTTTAACGCCAGATTCTTATAAATTAATACCAGGTAAATTTTCAGATTTGACAGGTACAAGAAAAATAACGAGCCCCTAAAATGAAATAGGCTCAGAGAAAACTGACTGATGTCAGACCTCTGTTGCGAAAATATGAGCCTGACAGTAGTCAGTTTTTCTCTTATTTTACGAGGAAATAATGTCAGCCTAGAGAGAAAAACAGACAGTTTTCTTTGACTTTTTTTTCCAGTAAAATAAATAGCTCACATTGAAAATCCCAAGGGGTTCACCCTATTTTTCACCAAACAAACAGGCCCTAATATGCCCTTATATTTCACTTTTGCGGATTGACCATCTTCTAGGCAGCAACCATAACGGCAGGTCATACATGGTCGGATTCAGGAAACCCCTGGTTACCTGCGGCGCGAGCTTTGTGCACTGGCGCAACAACAAAGATCCCAATGAACACGAGCTGACCGAAGCCGTTGTCGGTGGTCCTGATGCCAACGACAATTCCGAGGACAAGATGATGAAATCGTCCTACACTGAGCCCTGCACCCGCGCCAATTCCCTCGCTGTCGGCCCCCTCGTCAAGCTCGCAGTGATCAACTCCACTTGAGCTTGCGTTTGTGTGATTTGCCAACATACGAAGGGTGAAGAATTGTTGGCTTCTTGTCGTCACTGAAGATTTAACCAATTAGTACTGTATATGTCACACTGGGGATGAGAGATAGATGTCCTAGGTTAAATCTGACATAAGAGAGAGCTTGTATCATTCCCATCAAATTTATTTTCCAATGTTAATTACGAGGAAAATATTTGTTTTCACCCATGGGATCTTGCGGAAAATACCCTAATGTGCACTAGGTTCTCTCGTAAATATCAGAAACTAATTAAGTTTACACATTGCTACTTTAAGAGATATCTGGAAATATTTCTACGTGAAGAGCACGAGACTATTTCTTCTAGCTTCAGCCTCCTTTTTCCTTGACAAAACCTGATCCTAATTAACATTAGTAGAAGTCTTCGAAGAGCTTGTATCAATTGGAAACTAAAAAGAAGAAACATAGAAACGAGGAAAAACTTCAAATAAAACTTTTCAGATTAGAATTTATGAATATCCCTTCTATAATTTATAGAACTGCCCTTGCAACTTTTGAACACTATAACTTTCGCTTATATACTCGGTTTTGTTATGTTCTAGGGCATAGTTGAAATATTTTTTAATGCCCTTGAATATGGAACAAAAACGTTGATCTTTTAATAAATGCTCAAATTTGCAGAGTCGTCCTAAATGATCTTCATGCAAGAAAGCTATTTTTTGCCTTCTTCTCAAGTTATAGAACATTAAACTTGAAAAAACACTAGTCCTAGTATACAAAAATATCTAGGCTACCATGAATTCGACTTTATTTTAGCTTGAGGAAATTATGATTTCTCACCACTCATCAGCCAACTACTCACGGGTTCGGTTCATGTGTGTGAGTCACACACACATATTATAAGAAGGCTAATTTTGCGTTGACACGTGAGATTGACCCTCTTATAATACTATATGAAGTTTAAAGAATTTAAAACTTTGTCCTCTTGAAATCCGATATTTTATTCACGTTTTAACATGGGATTGAGCGTCTTATAATATGTGCGTAACTCACACACATGAACCAAATCCGCTACACTCACCGGGTGACCATGAGAGGCCGACCTCACCTACTCATGTGAGTCTAGCTACATTGGACAAATATGTTGTTCATGTTAGCATTTTGAGGGTGTTTTAAAATTAAGTAAAGTTCTTTTAGTCCCACATTGGATAGGAAAAGAACTCTTTAGTGTTTATATATGGAGTCCCTTTCATGATGGGTTGTGTGGGTTAGAAACTAGGGGGTGCTCGCGCGCACACAAGCCCATTGAGGCCCAGTGAAGGAAATTGGGTTATGCTTAGCAGTATTTGGTACATTATTTTTCCAACAGTTCAGAATATAAAAATAGAAAAAATAAAAAATTCGCTACTAATCAACACAAAAAAAAATTATGAAATTGAACCTGAACTTACGGATCGTCCCCTGTAGGATTTACAAAAATATCCCTATAGTTGTAAAATATTGTAACTTTCCTATATAAACTCTTTTTTTTGTATTTCAACGTTGAAATTATCTTTTCATGCTGTTGAACATAAACGGGAATATTAGTGTTTTAACATTGTTGACGTGATTAAATTTTTTACGGTGAATCCTAAGTCAACCTCATATAAGAAAGATAATTCTTTCATCTGACGAATCGCCACCCTGAAAGAACGCGAGTCTGAATACAAAAAAAATTGCACCATAAATTCCAGCTTTTAACTCGAATAAATTCCCGATTTTCACCGATCATCACTAAATTACCCACCACTTGATCTTGAGAGTCCTGCTACCTAGTCACGTGAGTCCATTTTCATTAACCAAGGCTCCAAGTAACTCATTTTTCGTCAATTCTCATGTGGCTCATCAGTAACTCGTTGGATTTGCTCTCAATGGGCACTGGCTCGAATCTTATGAAGGACGACATTTCTCCAACGAGACTGTTAGGTGCAGGAATTGATCTGACAACTAATCAATATCATTGATCTAATTGACTTGGTCGGTGAATATCAGGTGGGAGGTTTTCAGTTCAGTAGAACGTTCCTTAATTACTGAACCACCTTTCAATTACTTTCCTTAGTTAAACACCAATTAGACTAGTATTAGTCAGTCTCAATATACAGTAATATTTATGAGCATAAATATTTCAGTATAACCCATGTATAAAGAATGTTAGTTCACTTGTACAACAATTGGAGTGAAGTACGCATATAGTGAATCTCTTTAAAATAATTACGTCCCCCGCTTCAGTGCTAACGGGTTACTGGGCGCGGGTCTCCTAAGATACAATACTCCTTCACAGTATTTGGATAGTACTACCAAATCATCGTACGGTCGAACCATCTTAATCAGCACCTTCACAGGATTTCAATGCAGCAGGATGAAGGCAAATTTCAGAGAAAATATTTGTCTTAACTTTGAAGGATTATTCACTGTAGAGAAAGGAGGGAGAGAAGAATTAATGTCTTAAGAAGACAGAGATTCGGACAATAATTCTATTTAAGAATCTGTTGAATTTTCTAAGTCTTCTTTCAGAACAAATCTCTTCAGATTTTTCTTACAAAAAAACTCAATTTTTCAGACTGACTTTTTTCAGTTCTGATTTCTATAGGAAGAGGAGAGGAAGAATGTTTTGTTCTCTGTGTGTTTTAATCCACAGAAATGAATGCTATTTATAGCACTCCTGGGAACCCATTGGAAGGCAGAACTGTCCAGGGACAGTTACGACGATTCCTGTCTGAACCGTTGCAACTGTTCAAGACAGGAACCGCTGTAGCGGTTCCTTCCAACCGTTGCAGCGTAGCGCGAGGGTAGCGGAGCGGGTTGGGTCGAGACCCGCTATAGCACCAAACCCGTGTGGCCCGGTTCAAAAAGAACTGGGCCAGGTTGAGCCTACGCCCACGCCCGGACCCGAGCCTCGGCCCCAGGTCGGGCCCAGCGGGCGGCGGCGGCGCGCGCGCGGGCATAGTGTCCCCCTAATCGCGTGCGAAAACTCAAAGTACTTAAAGGGCACACTGTTTGATCTCATTTTTCTCTATTTAAACACTTCAAAACTTTCACCCATATCCAATGTGGAACTAAATGCTTTTTATCTACCTTTAGTCCCCTTTAGCTTTTGAATTAGGCAAATTTTAGACTTGAATATCTCATTCATTCTAAAACAGAATTGGACATGTAAATATGCCACGTTCATCCCCAATGAAAGGAGAACAAACTTCAACTATTATCTGGTTGATTCTATTAATGGATCTTGCCTTAATTCAGCTTAAAGATTCATATTTTAATTCTTCGTTTTCCAACAATCCCCACAATGAATAGAGATTCAAGGAATTGAGACACAAAGAGACCGACTGTATAGTGAAAGGTACTTTAGAAAAGAAACTACATCTGGATAGGTGAATTAGGTCTTGAACCTTCCATAGCGAAAACTTTATCGGACTTACTGGCTAAATAATGAACTAAGTTTTGAACTGTCAGCCGTTCTTATAAGTCAAGTCAACAAGCTTCACACAATAACTTTTCAAAATCAACCTCAGTTCTCGGTTGTGTCCATTTTGGCCCTGGACATTCTTAATTTCAGAGAGTATCTTTAGGGAATAACAGCCTCCATAGATATTCCCAAAGAGCTGACCCAACTCTATACTCACAGAGGTGATGGTCCTATTAGGAGTAATCTACTCTGCCCTACTTGTTTTAATAACAAGATATAGGCAACATTAAAAGCGTTATGCTTATCCTTAATCCATTTGTAGAAAGCACTTGGGTGCACCATAAGAATAGGTTGGAGTCAAGCTCCTAAGTGCTTACTCGTAGAGTCAATCATAACTAGTTTTTTCTCTTGAATTTAGGTTGTGGGATCTCCAGTCGCTAAGTGAGGTTTCCATTAAGCTGACTTGGTAAGGTTAGGCTTTTAGACCCATTCCCTTCGATGCGTAGTTATACGCTCTCCACTTAAACTTTTAGTAAATTGATCCGCTAAATTATCTTTTGACGATACAAAGTCAATAGAGATAATTCTATTTGAGAGCAATTACTTAACGATATTATGTCTACGATGAATTTGTCTAGACTTATTGTGATATATAAAATTATGTGCCCTAGATATCGCTGCTTGATTATCGCAGTGAATGCATATGGCGGGCACTGGCTTTGACCATAATGGTATATCTTTCAAAAATTGTCGAAGTCATTCTGCTTCTTCTCCAGCCTTGTCTAAGGCTATGAATTCTGATTTCATTGTGAAACGTATAATACATGTTTGTTTGAAAGATTTTCAAGATATTGTTGCGCCTCCAATAGTAAATGCGTATCAGTTAGTTGATTTGATTCTTCAGAATCTGCAATCCAATTAGCATCGCCGTATCCTTCAAGTACATGTGGATACTGTCATATCTCAAGGTATATTTCTTGGTATGTGATACATAACCTAATACTCATAGTAAAGCAGTTCAATGATTAGCACTAGGGTTATTAGAGTATCTGCTTAATTTGCTTACAGCATAAGCAATATCGGGTCTAGTAAAATTCATCAAATACATTAGACTTTCGATAATCTGAGAATACTCCAACTATCGTACTCCAATTCCTGAATTCTTGTGAAGGTGGATGTGTGGAAGAAAAGAATTTGTATTCTCTTTTATCCTATAATCCTTGAATTTTTCTATCATCTTATCCATGTAGTGAGATTAAGATAGACTGATTCCATCTGGTGTTCTAGTGATTTTAATTCTTAAAATTATGTCAGCAACCTTCAGATCCTTCATTTCAAAATTGTTGGATAACATTCTTTTAGTGGACTTAATAACTTCAATATTAGTCCCAAGTATCAGCAAGTCATCTATATATAGATAAATAATGATACATGCATCTCCAACTGTTTTAGTGTGTACACACTTATCGCATTTATTGATAGTGAATCCATCTTTGATTATGACACTATCGAATTTCTCATGTCATTGTTTTGGAGCCTGTTTTAAAGTGTATAAGAATTTTATCAATTTACACACTTTGTATTCTTGGCCCTTGACTATAAATCCTTCAGGTTACTTCATATCTATTTCTTCAATTAATCTACCATTTAAGAATGCAGTCTTGATATCCATTTGATGAATATCTAAGTTTTACAATACTGCAATCGCAATTAACATCTGAATGGAAGTTATTCTTATTACTAGTGAATAAGTATCAAAGTAGTCAGGTCCTTCTTTTTGTCGATAACCCTTGACTACTAACCTAGTCTTGTACTTATCGATAGATCCATCGAGTTTTAATTTTCTTTTAAAAATCCACTTACTCCCAATTGGTTTACTGCCAGGAGGCAAATTTGCCAATTTTCAAGTATGATTGCTTAGGATGGATTCTATTTCGCTATTTATACCTTCTTTTGACATTTGTGCTTCTGAGGTAGATATAGTCTCTTTAAAAATTTGAGGCTCGCTTTCAATAGCATATGCTATGAAATTCAGACCAAAAGATTTTGAGATTTTTGATCTCTGACTTCTTTTTGGTTCAACTTCCGCATTACCAATTGGTTCCTTGGGGCTTTCGTTCCTGAATGTCCTCCTATATGTTCTTTTCCCAGAAGTCTTCTTTTCTTCCCGTTTGTATGAAAAAATGTCTTCAAAGAACACATCTCTACATCGATAATCATTTTTACATGAATATCTAGTATTTCTGATTTATGTATCAGAAATCTATAAGTACTGCTATTCAAGGCATAGCCTATGAATATACAGTCCATTATTTTTGCTCCCAACTTAGTCTTTTTAGACAGTGGTACTAGTACCTTTGCAAGGCACCCCCACATTTTGAGGTAAAGGTAGGAAGGTGCCCTTCCATGCCATAACTCAAATGGTATAAAACCAAGTTTCTTATGGGGTACTCTGTTTAGAATATAATTTGCAGTTAACAGAGCTTCCGCCCACAAGTTTTGTGGAACTCCAGATTTTACGAGCATGGAATTGATCATCTCTTTCAAAGTTCTGTTCTTTCGTTTAGTAATCCCATTTTGCTGAGGGGTATATGGTCTGTAGTCTGATGAATTATACCAAAGTTAGCACATAACTCACTAAATTCATTTGATTCATATTCTCTGCCTCGATCAGATTTTAGAATCTTTATATTCTTATTAAGTTGATTCTTAACTTCGGCTTTATATGTTAGAAACATATTCATTGCCTCATCCTTACTGTTAAAAGATACACATAACAGTATCTTGTACAGTCATCAATAAAAGTAATAAAATACTTTTTTCTGCCTCTTGTTGGCGCAAATTTCAAGTCACACAAGTTGCCATGAATTAACCCTAAGGTTTTGTATTTCGATCAATTGAGTAAAATGATTTTTTTTTTTGCGAACTTGGCTTCAACACAAATCTCACACTTGTGAATTTCTTTCAAGTTGAGTTTGGGAATATATCCTGAATTAGACAAGTTTTGCAAGAACTTGTAATTTACGTGCCTTAATCTAACATGCCATAAAATAGGAGACTCAAGCAAATAAACAGAAAATTTTCTTTATTTATGAGTTTTGGGTATAAATACGCAAACTTTTCATCCACTACAGCAACATTGGCCTTAAATAGGTCATCAACAATGTAACCTCCTGAACCCCGGTGTACGTATCATAGTATCGGTACGCGATACGACGTATAAAAATTGATTTGACCTCCGTGGTAGTCCGATTGAGTTGATTTCAGTTTCAAAAATTATTTTCTTATATTTGAGATTTTTCAGGATTTTCTGAAAATTTTCTGGATTATTTTGGAAAATCTTCGTAGTCGGTGTCAACCGATACCGATAATCGGCTCTACGATTTTTCTTTCATAAACGGAGTCGTATTTTAAGAATCCACTTTCACCATGTATCTTAGAATTGTGTTATCTACGTTCGGGTATTTTTGGAGATTTTTCTGATTTTATCGAAAATCCGGCCAAACCGGTGTCGCCCGTATCGGCGAGACACTCCGGGATTTTTAATTTGCAAACCGGATTGAGTTTCTTCAAACCGTCTTCATATTACGTCTTACTATAATATTCTCTATTTTCTGTAATTTTTGGGCACCATTCGGAACTCGTCGAATATTGGGCCAATATTATAATATTAAAATATTATATATTTTTTATCTTTTTCTTTTCTCTTCTTTTCCCTTCCTCTTCTTCTCTTCTCTGGCGGTTTCCAGCGTCTTCCACCGCCTTTCCTCCACCGCCTTCCCTCTCTCCCCTTTAAATCTCTCTCTCCATTCCCTCTCCCTCTCTCATACACACATCCTCTCTCTCTCCCCCAATACTCTCTCTCTCTCTCTCTCTCTCTCTCTTTTTCTCTCTCTCTGTGTTATCCGCCAGGACGGCAGGCCGCCGGCAGCCCTGGTCGCCGCCGGCAGGCCGGTGGCCGGCGTGCCGCCGCGCCTCCCCAGGCCGCGCCCCGGTTGGTGGCCGGCCGCCACCACCCCTTCCTCTTCCTCTTCTTCTTCTTCTTCTTCTTCTTCTTCTTTCTTTCTTTTTCTGTAGTCAAATTCTCTCTCTCTATCTTTCTCTCTCCCTCACCCTCTCTCTCTTTCACTGTCGGCCGGAGCCGGACCGTCGCGGCGGGGGCGGCCGGCCGGCCGGCCCACGCAGGAGCAGCAGGGCTGCTGCTCCTGTTCTTCTTCTTCTTTCCCTTGTTGGGTTTGGTAAGACCCAAACCCAATAACCCCTAATGGGTTAAGTGGGAAACCTAATAAACCCCAATCCAACCCGTTAACCCGTGACCCAATAACTTAAGTTAACGGGTTTGGGTTGTGGATCTGGACCCGACCCGTTATGAGCCAAACCCGCATCCAAACCCATTACAGGTAATTTTACAGAAAACCCCCTTGTACAATTCAGTATTTGCATTTATTATTTTATTTACATATTTAACCCTATTTGTTATGATTTAGTATTCAGGCGATATCGGGAACATCCGGACTCCGATTGGGACGATTCTGGATTCGTTGCGATCGTGGGAAAGAGAGCTACCTTCTCATGGATAGTTTGTGAGTATTTTTCTTTTATAAATTATATTTTATATTTTACCATGATTAGTGACATTGATTGATATATCTTGATTAGGGATAAACGACGGTAATAATTAATTATTAACTGGTACTTGTTGGACACCCATTGTAATAGGTGGATTCCTGTAATATTGTTAGGTATTTCCTGATTTAAAATAAAGATAAGGAGGTAATTATCGGACCAATACATACTGGCATAGACAACTCAGACACAGTCTTCCTACCTGCACAGCCGTTGACACTCAGGCCACTATATCATCATATGCTTATACACTTTTATGGCATGTATTGTATCACAGTCACATGACATGAATACTGAGCCGCAGATATACGATGACACTACACTGTTACGAGACATGCATACTAGACACCGTTACAGTAAGTCACAGGACATGGGAATACATGATACACGGACCACTGGTATTACATGGATTAGTGCTCTGCAGACTTATGGCTACTCATCTATGTTTCACTAGTACACGGCTAGCATTTCATATTATTGTTATTATCATGACACTGATGTGTTACACGGATTCTTACTCCATATAGATAAGCCACTGATACACAGATATCCCACTGCATGACGTACTGCATTTCATATTATTATTCTCATTGTTACATGGATGCTCGACACACATCTCATGTTCACACATCACTGTTACATATGCTCACCGCACGAGTATACATGCATGTATTGTTTCTATCTTATTGTCATATGGATCCTCGTGCATATTACATGTATTATTGTTCCATGTTATCCCCGTATTCCTGTTATATGCTTGTTTCCCGTTACTGATACTGTTATTCCCGTTACGGGATACATGAGCTGTTGATATGCAATGTGTGGACTTCCACAGCTATTGTTTCCCGTTTCCCGTTATCGTGTTTCATGCTATGAACAGAGCTCATGACATGTTAGATAAGCCACTGATACACAGATATCCCACTGCATGACGTACTGCATTTCATATTATTATTCTCTTTGTTACATGGATGCTCGACACGCATCTCATGTTCACACATCACTGTTACATATGCTCACCGCACGAGTATACATGCATGTATTGTTTCTATCTTATTGTTATATGGATCCTCGTACATATTACATGTATTATTATTCCATGTTATCCCCGTATTCCTGTTATATGCTTGTTTCCCGTTACTGATACTGTTATTCCCGTTACGGGATACATGAGCTGTTGATATGCAATGTGTGGACTTCCACAGCTATTGTTTCCCGTTTCCCGTTATCGTGTTTTATGCTATGAACAGAGCTCATGACATGTTATCGTACTTGTTCCTGTTATACTGTATAGTGATAGATAATAAAGAGAACTTGGGTATGGGGGAGACTTGACGGTTGATTAGATCATATCGGGTGGATGTCTGGATCCATTGTTTGTCCCACTGCAGGGGACAGGGTAGTGCTGGCTACCGTCTGTTACTCATGAGCTCCCGTTTCCCGTTATTGTTTTAGCTCATTGAGATTCCCGTTACATGTTACAGCTCTAGCAGGCTGGTCCTGGTCTCAGCAGCCAGGGGTCTGATAAGGCCGTTGCCCCGGGTATGCACGGGATACACCCACCGATAAGAACTCCTCGACCATGGGTTTCCAATTAACATAATAAAACAGTATACACAATAGTGACGTCGGGAATACTTGTTATTCGGTTACTCTCTCGTTTGGATAATGGTACCCATAGGCCATGTCTGGATGGGTTCGACTGGAGTGCGGGCTCTAGTATGAACTGCCAGTGGTATGGGACACTGGAATAGAGTAATTAAAATAGCAGGCGGTACTAATTGCTACTATTGTATAAATCACATGACATTCCTGGTACATGTATGCTATCTTGTAACTAAGATACCTATGAATAGGCCAGATGAGGAATCTCCTATGTGACTCCATGGCACTCGATGAAGCTACGGTAACTCGGATCTCCAACCTGGCATGCAAACCCAGGGTCGTCAGAAAGCGACCTAGTGAGTGGTAAAATGAAGGAGGCAGTAATAGATACAATAATAATACAAGCACGATAATAATATATAATACATGATGTTATGGTAGTGTTACCATATCATAAGTATATAATAAGCAGCAGAGTATATAACCATGTAAGCAGGAGAAATCTATAAACAGGTCATCTTTTAATATTATCACTATCAACCGGTTATCATCAGGTCATGTCTATAGTCGTGTCCAGTTGATCGAATACATGGTGACGTGATAGAGGTAAACATGCTAGAGGCGACGTGATAGACGTGTACAGGCAGATGGGCCTATGCAGTGTACTCACTATATGGTGTGGTGTATACACAGTAGTGATGTCTGCTCTACAGAAAGCATCGTATATGCAATGCAGAACATGCGTCATATGCCATGCAATGCAGAACATGCGTCATATGCCATCACAGACAGTATAACATATGCCAGGTAAAGTAACAAGTATACAGGTAACATGATATCGGATATAGTAGCATGAATAATAAAAAGATAGCATACATGTACCAGGCATGTCATGTGATTTATACAATAGTAGCAATCAGTGATATGCAATGTGTGGACTTCCACAGCTATTGTTTCCCGTTTTCCGTTATCGTGTTTCATGCTATGAACAGAGCTCATGACATGTTATCGTACTTGTTCCTGTTATACTGTATAGTGATAGATAATAAAGAGAACTTGGGTATGGGGGAGACTTGACGGTTGATTAGATCATATCGGGTGATGTCTGGATCCATTGTTTGTCCCACTGCAGGGGACGGGGTAGTGCTGGCTACCGTCTGTTACTCATGAGCTCCCGTTTCTCGTTATTGTTTTAGCTCATTGAGATTTTCGTTACATGTTACAGCTCTAGCGGGCTGGTCCTGGTCTCAGCAGTCAGGGGTCTGATAAGGCCGTTGTCCCGGGTATGCACGGGATACACCCACCCGATAAGAACTCCTCGACCATGGGTTTCCAATTAACATAATAAAACAGTATACACAATAGTGACGTCGGGAACACTTGTTATTCGGTTACTCTCTCGTTTGGATAATGGTACCCGTAGGCCATGTCCGGATGGGTTCGACTGGAGTGCGGACTCTAGTATGACCTGCCAGTGGTATGGGACACTGGAAGAGAGTAATTAAAATAGCAGGCGTTACTGATTGCTACTATTGTATAAATCACATGACATGCCTGGTACATGTATGCTATCTTGTTATTGTTCATGCTACTATATCCGATATCATGTTACCTGTATACTTGTTACTTTACCTGGCATATGTTATACTGTCTGTGATGGCATATGATGCATGTTCTGTATTGCATGGCATACGACGCATGTTCTGCATTGCATATACGATGCTTTCTGTGGAGCAGACATCACTACTGTGTATACACCACACCATATAGTGAGTACACTGCATAGGCCCATCTACCTGTACACGTCTATCACGTCGCCACTAGCATGTTCACCTCTATCACGTCACCATGTATTCGATCAACTGGACACGACTATAGACATGACCTGATGATAACCGGTTAGATAGTGATGGTATTAAAAGATGACCTGTTTATAGATTTCTCCTACTTACATGGTTATATACTCTGCTGCTTATTATATACTTATGATATGGTAACACTACCATAACATCATGTATTATATATTATTATCGTGCTTGTATTATTATTGTATCTATTACTGCCTCCTTCATTTTACCACTCACTAGGTCGCTTTCTGACGACCCTGGGTTTGCATGCCCAGGTTGGAGATCCGAGTTACCGTAGCTTCATCGAGTGCCATGGAGTCACATAGGAGATTCCTCATCTGGCCTATTCATAGGTATCTTAGTTATTTATTTCTGTTATCTTATTTGTCCCTCTTTTTCATATCTATTATGATCGCTAACCTCTTCTGCAGGTATTCTTGTACTTATTTCATGCTGGAACTCAGGTATATATGGAGATTATTTACTGTACTGAGGCTTAACGTACGTACGTGGGGTTTTCCGCCTTGCGTATGTACGTCGCCATAACGTCTCCGTATCTTTAGGATTGGGGCGTTACATAGTGGTATCAGAGCCTAGGTTCACACCTGGTGTGGGTAACCATCTGGGTCAATCCTTGAGCTCTTACCAACAGTACAATCAGATTCAGATTAATTGATCTGTATCTGAATTTGGGGATTCCAGCAACGAGTACAAGAATACCATGACCTTGACAATTCCTTCCGTGACTCGTTTGTATTCCTTCCTTTCTGTTGTCCCCCAGAACATCCGATTTCCTTCTCGCTTTCCTTACATTGTCTTGCTTCCAATCCGTTAGGATGAGTTCACTACCATACTTCTCCATCCCGAGTTCCTTATAGATAGCAGAGTGCGCAGCGGAAATGTCGTGGACCCGTAACCTTTCGGTTTTGGGATTGAAAATCTTGTTCTCACATCTGAATAGAAATTGCGAGGATGCAATTTTTGTAAGGTGGGGAGAAATGTAACCTCCTGATCCCTGGTGTACGTATCACAGTATCGGTACGCGATACGACGTACAAAAATTAATTTGACCTCCGTGGTAGTCCGATTGAGTTGATTTCAGTTTCAAAAATCATTTTCTTATATTTGAGATTTTTAGGATTTTTTGGAAATTTTCTGGATTATTTTGGAAAATCTTCGTAGTCGGTGTCAACCGATACCGATAATCGGCTCTACGATTTTTCTTTCATAAATGGAGTCGTATTTTAAGAATCCGCTTTCACTATGCATTTTAGAATCGTGTTATCTACGTTCGGGTATTTTGAAGATTTTTCTAATTTTATCGAAAATCCGGCCAAACCGGTGTCGCCCGTATCGGCGAGACACTCCGGGATTTTTAATTTGCAAACCGGATTGAGTTTCTTCAAACTGTCTTCATATTACGTCTCAATATAATATTCTTTATTTTCTGTAATTTTTTGGGCACCATTCGGAACTCGTCGAATATTGGGCCAATATTATAATATTAAAATATTATATATTTTTTATCTTTTTCTTTTCTCTTCTTTTCCCTTCCTCTTCTTCTCTTCTCTGGCGATTTCCAGCGTCTTCCACCGCCTTTCCTCCACCGCCTTCCCTCTCTCTCCCTTTAAATCTCTCTCTCCATTCCCTCTCCCTCTCTCATACACACATCCTCTCTCTCTCTCCCAATACTCTCTCTCTCTCTCTCTCTCTCTCTCTCTCTCTCTCTTCTCTCTCTCTCTCTCTGTGTTATCCGCCAGGACGGCAGGCCGCCGGCGGCCCTGGTCGCCGCCGGCAGGCCGGTGGCCGCCGCGCCGCCGCGCCTCCCCAGGCCGCGCCCCCGGCTGGTGGCCGGCCGCCACCACCCCTTCCTCTTCCTCTTCTTCTTCTTCTTCTTTTCTTTTTTTTCTGTAGTCAAACTCTCTCTCTCTCTCTCTATCTTTCTCTCTCCCTCACCCTCTCTCTCTTTCACTGTCGGCCGGAGCCGGACCGTCGCCGGCGGCCGGGACCGCCGCCGGCGGCCGGCCGGCCGGCCCACGCAGGAGCAGCAGGGCTGCTGCTCCTGTTCTTCTTCTTCTTTCCCTTGTTGGGTTTGGGTAAGACCCAAACCCAATAACCCCCTTGTACAATTCAGTATTTGCATTTATTATTTTATTTACATATTTAGCCCTATTTGTTATGATTTAGTATTCGGGCGATATCGGGAACATCCGGACTCCGATTGGGACGATTCTGGATTCGTTGCGATCGTGGGAAAGAGAGCTACCTTCTCATGGATAGTTTGTGAGTATTTTTCTTTTATAAATTATATTTTATATTTACCATGATTAGTGACATTGATTGATATATCTTGATTAGGGATAAACGACGGTAATAATTAATTATTAACTGGTACTTGTTGGACACCCATTGTAATAGGTGGATTCCTGTAATATTGTTAGGTATTTCCTGATTTAAAATAAAGATAAGGAGGTAATTATCGGACCAATACATACTGGCATAGACAACTCAGACACAGTCTTCCTACCTGCACAGCCGTTGACACTCGGGCCACTATATCATCATATGCTTATACACTTTTATGACATGTATTGTATCACAGTCACATGACATGAATACTGAGCCGCAGATATACGATAACACTACACTGTTACGAGACATGCATGCTAGACACCGTTACAGTAAGTCACAGGACATGGGAATACATGATACACGGACCACTGGTATTACATGGATTAGTGCTCTGCAGACTTATGGCTACTCATCTATGTTTCACTAGTACACGGCTAGCATTTCATATTATTGTTATTATCATGACACTAATGTGTTACATGAAAAGTCACCTAGAGGGGGGGTGAATAGGTGACAATGCTAATCAATGGACAATTTAAAAATTAAGATGCAACAATCACCCAACAAGATTCACAAGATGAATGAAAGCAAGTAAATATTGCAATGATGATGATAAGCAAGAATAAGTGCAAGTAAAGTAAAGTAAGAAGCGCAAGAAAGTAAACCAAACGCAAACACAAGGATATGTTATCGAGGTTCGAGCACCCAGCTCTACTCCCCGCCTTCCCCAGAAGGATTCTAGCTACTTCACTATCACAAAGACAGTTACACAATAACCGCAGTACCCAACTCCACAGGAGTACCCGGCAACACAATCTCAAGTACAAGTAATCTCTGGGTAGTCAAAAGACCACAAACTCTCTCTTGCAAAAATTCTCTTCCCTTACAAAAGGTCCTTAGAGAACAATGAGTAGGAATGAAGCTCTTGTTGTAAGTAAAGAAAGAAAATTAAATCAGAGAGTATTTCAAAAACACTTCAGAAAATGAGAGAGAATTTCAGCACAAAAACCAAGAAACAAAGCTCTTTTGAATGCCTTAAACTTTTGAATTTTTCTTGTAATAATTGTTGTAAACAATCTCTCCCCAAACACCCCTATTTATAGGAGAGGGCTAGGGTTTAGGGAAAAAACATAATTAGGATTAATCAGAGAGTATTAAGTTTGAAATATATCCCTTAAACTAATTTTAAATACAAAAAGACAAAATTTAAAACAGCCCAGAAAATAGCCGTTTACTGTTCAACGGCTAGTCCGGTCGACCGGTCGGTCGACCGCCTATTCAAAAATAGAGCCGTTACAGGCATACGGTCGACCGCCCGGTCGACCAAACAAACCCGAGAGCAAAGCTACTACAGTCAGGTCGACCGCCCGGTCGACCGGCAAACATACACACTGATACGTGCATCTGTCAGAACCACGGTCGACTTGTCCGATCGACCGGACAAGACTGACACAGGCACGGTCGACTGGTGCGGTCGACCGGCTCAGGTCAAAAGTTAAGTTTAAAACACAATTTTGAAAAGACTTTGATTTTATGAAAAATATCTTTAAATAGTACTAAGTATAAAATATAAAAATTGATTTGTAGGCAGAGGATTTTGTATCAAAATATTTTTGTACATTTTATAGAAAATCATCTTAGAAACAATATGTGCGCAAAAACGTGTGTGATTGAGCTTCAAACCTATCCATCATTCTTTAACAAAATTCTAAACCTATAAAACTAAAAACAAATCTTGTTGAGCAATCTTCAAGTCTTGAGCCATGCTATGCCTTGCTAGAGCCCCTTCTTCTATGTTCCTTCCTTGATATGCAATATGCCTTCTTTGCTTCATGAAACCTAGAAGTTGTTGCAATAGCTAAGCAATGGCCTCCAAATATGGTACTAACCTGAAACTTATCTTAAACAAACTCATTAGTACCAAATAGCACTAATTTGGTTTGTCATCATAAAAACTCAATAAATGGAGAGTGTAACCTTTTTGGGCCAACAATCTCCCCCTTTTTTATGATGACAAACAAATAGGCTACAAGATAAAAATATAGGGGAGGAGAAAACTCCCCTCAAATTATGCTATATAAAGAAAACATTTAAACTCAAACACAAGAATTCATTGAAAACATAAAAACATATATGCTCTTGATACCAATTTAAACCAATTGAAACAATAATGAAAATCACATGTTATTTTCTTGATACTAACAAAACACAAGAATTCTCAAAACGCATGAAAACAAAATAAGACAACAAAAACATATATAAACTCATATAAACTCATATGGAACCGAGACCATATAAATTTATTTTTATCATGTACTAACTTATTCTCCCCCTTTTTGTCATACATCAAAAAGGGTTAGGAATCACATGTTTAATCAATAATACAAACATTAAGTTCTCCACAAATAAACGAAAATCTAGCAAAATCAAGAGGTTTAGTGAAAATATCGGCTAGTTGCAAATCCGTAGAAACATAATCAATATCTATATCTCCTTTCTCAAAATGATCTCTAAGAAAGTGATATCTAATCTCAATGTGCTTGGTCTTACT
This sequence comes from Agave tequilana, assembly GCA_038442645.1. Taxonomy (NCBI): domain Eukaryota; kingdom Viridiplantae; phylum Streptophyta; class Magnoliopsida; order Asparagales; family Asparagaceae; genus Agave; species Agave tequilana. The sequence goes on along the minus strand of JAVJIF010024950.1, from coordinate 27,852 downwards.
ATATTGATTTGCATTCTTAGTCATGTGTATAGTACTAGTATTATCACAAAATATTTTTATATGATCAAAATGCAAATCAAAATAAAGGAGAGTATGTTTCATCTAAAAGACTTGTGCACAACAAGCCCCCGCGGCAACATACTCCGCCTCGGCGGTTGAGAGTGCTACGGAATTTTGTTTCCTAGAGGACCATGAAACAAGACAATTACCAAGAAATTGACATGTCCCACTAGTACTCTTTCTATCTACTCTACAATCCGCATAGTCGGCATCCGAATAACTCGTCATTGAGAAATCTCCGGTTTTCGGATACCATAGACCCATCCCAATAGTGCCCTTAATATAACGAATAATGCGTTTTACCGCAATAAGATGGGACTCTTTAGGACACGATTGAAATCTAGCACAAAGACACACTAAACATGATATCCGGCCTACTTGTCGTTAAATATAAAAGACTTCCTATCATGCTTCTATATAATTTAATATCAACATTTTTACCTTGGTCATCTTTATCAAGCTTGGTTGTAGTTGCCATGGGAGTGTTGCAAGTCTTTGAGCCTTCAAGTCCAAACTTCTTTACGAGTTTCTTTGCGTACTTGGCTTGACTTATGAACGTCCCGTTTTGCAATTGCTTGATTTGGAGTCCAAGGAAGAAATTGAGCTCACCCATTGAAGACATTTCAAATTCAAGTTGCATGACCTTTTCAAAATCCTTGCATAAAAGCTCATTAGTAGAACCAAAAATTATATCATCTACATAAATTTGCACAATTAATATATCATTATCAACATGCTTAGTAAATAGAGTTGTGTCTACAAAATCATTTGAAATTAGAAAACTAGAAAGCCTTTCATACCAAGCTCTAGGAGCTTGTTTCAATCCATATAAAGCTTTATCAAGTTTAAAAACAAAATCAGGATGAACATGATCAACAAAACCGGGAGGTTGAGAAACATAAACTTCTTCATTAATAAAACCATTCAAAATGCACTTTTCACATCCATTTGAAAAAGTTAAAATTTTTGAAAGATGCAAAAGCTAGTGTCATCCGTATGGCTTCAAGCCGTGCTACGGGTGCAAAGGTCTCCTCAAAGTCAATTCCCTCAACTTGAGTGTAACCTTGGGCCACTAACCTAGCTTTATTCCTAATGACATTTCCGGACTCATCCATCTTGTTTCTAAAGATCCACTTAGTACCAATTATTGGTCTTTCGTGGGGCTTAGGAACAAGGTGCCAAACTTGGTTGCGCTCAAATTGATTGAGTTCCTCTTGCATGACAAACAACCAATATGGGTCCGTCTCGGCTTCGAGAATGCCTTTGGGTTCAAAATGAGAAATGAAAGCACAGTTACCACATAGGTCATGGAGTTTGGAGCGCGTTGTGACTCCTTTAGATGCATCACCCAAGATGAGCTCCTTAGGATGATTTGCAGCGTATCTCCAAGATTTAGGAAGCGGTTGAGAGCTTTCCTCTTTATCCCCTTGAACATCACCAATTGATTCTTGCTTTTCTTCTTAAGTGGGTGAGTCCTTCAAGGATAGTTTCTCCATGTTTTCACCTAATGGTTCGATCTCTACAACATTCTCAACAAACACATTAGATTCTTCAAATTTAACATGCACGGTTTCTTCAATAGTATGTGAAGATCTATTAAATACTCTATATGCTTTGCTAGTAGAAGAATATCCAACAAAGATAGCTTCATAAGCCTTAGCATCAAATTTACCCAAATTCTCCTTAGTATTTAAAACAAAACACTTGCATCCAAAAACTTTAAAATATGCAACATTAGGTTTTCTAGAATGATACATTTCAAAAGATGTTTTGGAAGAATTCTTACACACATAAATACGATTTGAAATATAGTATGCGGTGTTTACGGCCTCGGCCCATAGATAATGAGGGAGGTCATACTCACTTATCATTGTCCTATCCATCTCTTGAAGTGTTCTATTTTTCTTTTCTACAACTCCATTTTGTTGTGGAGTTCTAGGACAAGACATTTCATGCTTAATTCCCTTTTCATCACAATAAGTCATGAAGAGTTGGTTAACAAACTCACCACCTCTATCACTCCTTATTTTCAAAATCGGAAAACCTTTTTCTTTTTCAACCCTTTTTCGAAAAATTTTGAATTGAGAAAAAGTTTGATCTTTATTTTGCAAGAAGAAAACCCAAGTGAAACGGGAAAAATCATCAACTAAAACAAATGCAAATCTACTACCATTTAAACTTTTAGTTTGTGTTGGTCCAAAAAGATCCATATGAATTAGTTCTAAGGGCCTAGTAGTCATGATATCCTTAATTGGTTTGAAGGAAGACTTGGTTTGTTTCCCAAGTTGGCACGCACCACATATGCGGTCTTTCTCAAACTTCAAGCAAGGTATACCCTTTACTAAATCCTTAGAATTAATTCTAGCAAGATGGTCAAAAGATGCATGTCCTAATCTTCTATGTCAAAGCCAAGAATTTTCATCAAAAGCATTCAAGCATTTAGTAGAACAATCTAAATTAAGCATGTCAATGATATAAACATTATTGTCACGAAAACCGGTAAGAATACAAACATCGGATTTAACATCAAAAATCTTGTAAGAAGAATCATCAAAAACAACTTTAAGTCCACGGTCACAAAGTTGACTAATGCTAAGCAAATTATGTTTTAAACCATCTACTAAAACAACATTTTCTATAATAGGAGATGCACCAATTTAAATGTTACCTATACCGATGAAAGTTCCTTTGGAGTCATCCCCGAAGGTGACGGTGCCACCTTCCATGTACCTTGATAGGGTTGTGAAGTTATTGATGTCCCATGTCATGTGTCTTGAACAACCACTATCAAGGTACCACCGCTCCCTACGTCTTGGAGCCTTGGTGTGTACCTACATCAAATAATTTAGGACTTAATTTTGGTACCCACATTTTCTTGGGTCCTAAAGGGTTAGTTTCATTAACCCAAACAAGATTATTTGATCTATTAACTTGGTCATAACAAAATTTAGCCAAATGTCCATTCTTACCACAATATGTGCATCTATACACTCTACCATATTTAAAAGCATAGTGAGTGTGTGATTTGTGAGCATGGGAATTGTGAGCATGAAAAGATCTAGCATGAGAAGTGTTATGTGTAGTGTGAGCATGAGTAGACTTAACATGTGAATCTTTAGCATGAGGGGTGTGCTTTTTAGAAAATTTTTCTTCAAGTTTCTTAGTGTTAAAAGCACAATCTTTCAAACTTTTTCATAATCAACCATTTTAGTTTTTAAAGAGGAAATTTCTTTTTCATCAACAATAGGAGATTTTCCCTTACAAGAAACCTTGTAGGCATTAAACTCATTTTGAATAGAAATAAGATTAGAAGAAATATCATCCTTTTCTTTAGAAACCATAGCAAGTTGATTTTTGAGAAAATCAACTTCCTTTTGCAATTTTAAGCATTCAAGTTTCTTGTTATCATAAGTTTCGGAAAGTTCAACAAAGGCATGCACAATAACTTCTTTACTCAAACCATCATCTTCCTCATCAAGAGATTGAGGGGTTACCTTTGGTGTGTTTGCCATGAAACACATATTCGCGGTATCCGCTTCTTCTTCTTCGGACTCGCTTTCCGAATCCCATGTTGCCTTGTAAGCTTTCTTTTCTTCCGACTTCTTTGGCTTGAAGGAGGAGGTCATCTTCTTTTTGAACTCCGGGCAATCTGCCATGATGTGTCCTAGCCTTCGGCAATTGAAACATATAATTCTTTTCTCCTCTTTGCCTTCAAACTTTCTTTAGAAGTTGAGCTTTTTCTTCCGGTATAATCTTTTCATGTTTCGCACAAGGAGGGAGAGCTCCTAATCTTCTTCTTCATCTTCCTCGTCGTCTTCAAGGGTGGATGAAGACTTGAAAGCTATTGATTTCTTCTTTGTTGGAGCGGCCTCTTCTCTTGCTTTCTTCTCCATCTCATGGGTCTTTAAGTTCCCAATGAGGCTAATGAGGTCCATCTCATCCTTGTCGTTTAACTCCTTTAAGGTGGTGGCCTTTATCTCCCAAGATGGAGGAAGCGCCCGAATTACTTTCCGCACTTTTTGATCGTTGGAGATGACATCGCCTAAGGAAGAAAGAGCATTGGTAATTTAATAAACCTTGTAATCATAAAATCAATAGTTTCATCATCAAACATTTTAAATGATTCATATTGAGACCTCAAGAGATCTATCTTAGCTCTCTTGACTTGTGAAGTCCCTTCATGTGTGACCAATAAGTGTTGCCAAATTTCATAGGCGGATTGGCAATGAATTACCCGTGTAAGGTCATCCTCATTCAAGGCGGTTAATAGGGAGTTTTGGGCCTTGGAGTTTGCCTCATATTCTCTAAAGTTGAAGTCGGTCCAAGTGCTCTCATCACTATCGGGTGCTACATAGGGTTTGGTCAAGGATTTAGCTACCAAACTACCTAGGGATTGCAAGAAGATGGTCATCCTAACCTTCCAAGTAGGGAAGTTTAGTCCATCAAATTTAGGTGGGGATTTAATGTTGTCGGCCATGTTTACTAGTGTATGAATGGATGAATGAAAATATTGATTAGCAAATTTTAAGGATCTCTTTATGGATGTTAAGCCAAACCTAGAGTCCAAGCTCTGATACCAATTGAAAGGTCACCTAGAGGGGGGGTGAATAGGTGACAATGCTAATCAATGGACAATTTAAAAAATTAAGATGCAACAATCACCCAACAAGATTCACAAGATGAATGAAAGCAAGTAAATATTGCAATGATGATGATAAGCAAGAATAAGTGCAAGTAAAGTAAAGTAAGAAGCGCAAGAAAGTAAACCAAACGCAAACACAAGGATATGTTATCGAGGTTCGAGCACCCAGCTCTACTCCCCGCCTTCCCCAGAAGGATTCTAGCTACTTCACTATCACAAAGACAGTTACACAATAACCGCAGAGTACCCAACTCCACAGGAGTACCCGGCAACACAATCTCAAGTACAAGTAATCCTGGGTAGTCAAAAGACCATAAACTCTCTCTTGCAAAAATTCTCTTCCCTTACAAAAGGTCCTTAGAGAACAATGAGTAGGAATGAAGCTCTTGTTGTAAGTGAAGAAAGAAAATTAAATCAGAGAGTATTTTAAAAATACTTCAGAAAATGAGAGAGAATTTCAGCACAAAAACCAAGAAACAAAGCTCTTTGAATGCCTTAAACTTTGAATTTTTCTTGTAATAATTGTTGTAAACAATCTCTCCCCAAACACCCCTATTTATAGGAGAGGGCTAGGGTTTAGGGATAAAACATAATTAGGATTAATCAGAGAGTATTAAGTTTGAAATATATCCCTTAAACTAATTTTAAACACAAAAAGACAAAATTTAAAACAGCCTAGAAAATAGCCGTTTACTGTTCAACGGCTAGTCCGGTTGACCAGTCGGTCGACCGCCTATTCAAAAATAGAGCCGTTACAGGCATACGGTCGACCGTCCGGTCGACCCAACAAACCCGAGAGCAAAGCTACTACAGTCAGGTCGACCGCCCGGTCGACCGGCAAACATGCACACTGATACGTGCATCTGCCAGAACCACGGTCGACTTGTCCGGTCGACCGGACAAGACTGACACAGGCACGGTCGACTGGTGCGGTCGACCGGCTCAGGTCAAAAGTTAAATTTAAAACACAATTTTGAAAAGACTTTGATTTTTATGAAAAATATCTTTAAATAGTACTAAGTATAAAACATAAAAATTGATTTGTAGGCAGAGGATTTTGTATCAAAATATTTTTGTACATTTTATAGAAAATCATCTTAGAAACAATATGTGCGCAAAAACGTGTGTGATTGAGCTTCAAACCTATCCATCATTCTTTAACAAAATTCTAAACCTATAAACTAAAAACAAATCTTGTTGAGCAATCTTCAAGTCTTGAGCCATGCTATGCCTTGCTAAAGCCCCTTCTTCTATATTCCTTCCTTGATATGCAATATGCCTTCTTTACTTCATGAAACCTAATTGCAATAGCTAAGCAATGGCCTCCAAATATGGTACTAACCTGAAACTTATCTTAAACAAACTCATTAGTACCAAATAGCACTAATTTAGTTTGTCATCATCAAAACTCAATAAATGGAGAGTGTAACCTTTTTGGGCCAACATTACACGGATTCTTGCTCCACATTTGCATGCCCAGGTTGGAGATCGGAGTTACCGTAGCTTCATCGAGTGCCATGGAGTCACATAGGAGATTCCTCATTTGGCCTATTCATAGGTATCTTAGTTATTTATTTCTGTTATCTTATTTGTCCCTCTTTTTCATATCTATTATGATCGCTAACCTCTTCTGCAGGTACTCTTGTACTTATTTCGTGCTGGAACTCAGGTATATATGGAGATTATTTACTGTACTGAGGCTTAACGTACGTACATGGGGTTTTCCGCCTTGCGTATGTACGTCGCCATAACGTCTCCGTATCTTTAGGATCGGGGCGTTACAAACAAGATAACCCTTAACCACATACATCTCACCTTTAGTAAGTACAAACTTATCTGATTTAAAAAACCATTTTAAAGCCTTTCTTACTAAAGATTGATCCAGATATCAAGTTCTTGCTGATATCTGGAACATGCAGTATATCGTTCAGAGTGAGCTCCTTCTAGATGTCCACTTCAGGATGACCTTTCTTTTCCCCTTAGTCTTGGAGACAGCTAAGTTTCTCATGAAGAGTTGCTCATCATGATCTAGTTTTTGATAATCAGAGAATAATAAATTCTCAGAGCAGATGTGCCGAGTAGCCTCAGTGTCTACCCACCAATCCTTATTGTTGGTTGTCAGATTCACTTCTGACAACACAGCTGTAAGGCTTGGCGATGCATGGTCGGTCAGGTTTGCCTGTGGATGGTCCTTCTTATTCTTTTTGAGACGATTGCAACATTTATTCGCCTTATGTCCCTCTTTATTGCAGATGTAGCAAGTTCCCTTGAAGCGCTTATTTTTAACTTCTTGGTCCTTGCCTCTGTACCCTTGGGCAGTCTTCTTCCGCTTCAAGCCTTTAGAAATAAACGTTTTTCCCTTTGAGTCTTCAATCATATTGGCCTTGGATTCATAGGAATTTTTATTGCTCCTTTTCTCAGACTTACGGTTATCCTCTTCAATCTGAAGTCTCACAATGAGATCTTCTAACTTTAACTCCTGCGCTTGTACTTTAGATAGTTCTTGAAATCTCTCCACGCAAGTGGGAGTTTTTGCACGATAGTAGCAACCTGAAAAGTTTCAGGTAGAATCATACTTTCAGCCTCTATCTAGTGCAAGATAAGTTGAAATTCTTACACATGACTGATCACAGTCTTGTTTTCCGCCATTTTGTACTCCAGAATCGTCCCCGACGAACTTCTTGGTACCGGCATCCTCAATCTTGTACTTCTTATCAAGACTGGCCCATAACTTCTTTGTCGATATGATATGACCGTAGGCATTGTAAAAAAAAGTCATCTAGTCCATTTAGGATATAGTTTCGGCAAACGAAGTCACCTTGCGTCCATGCATCAACTGCAAGGACTGAGTCCCGATAAGTTCCGGGTTCCCGTGGATCCTCTTGTAGGAATCTGGCTAAATGCAGAGTGCTCAAGTAGAAGAATATCTTCTGTTGCCACCTCTTGAATTCAATGTCATTGAATTTTTCTGGCTTCTCCGGCTTCGGGTTAGGAAGTGGAGCATGCACCAATGTCTGAATTTGCATGTTTCGTGCCTTACTGATTAGTAGTCTTGATTAGTCTCAGACATTTTCTATAATTCAAACAGAATAAAAGTAAGTAAATTCAAGAACGATAATTATCTTAAGATTGTTAGGTGCGGGATTCAACCTGACAACTAATCAATATCACCGATCTAATTGGCCAGGTCGGTGAATATCAGGTGGGAGATTTTTCACTCAGTAGAACGTTCCTTAATTATAGAACCACCTTTCAATTATCTTCCTTGGTTAAACACCAATTAGACTAGTATTAGTCATATGAGCATAATATTTCAATATAACCCCTGTATAAAGAATGTTAGTTCACTTATACAGCAATTGGAGTGAGGTACGCATGTAACGAATCTCCTTAAGACAATTACGTCCTCTGCTTCGGTGCTAACGGGTTACTGGACGCTGGTCTCCGAAAATACAACATTCCTTCACTATATTTAGATAGCACTAACAAATCACCGCACGGTCAAACCGTAGTTAATCAGTATTTTCACAGGATTCAATGCAGCAAGACAAAGACAAATTTCAAGGAGAATATTTGACAAAAACAATTTCAAAGAACTTAACTTTGGAGGATTATTCACTGTAGAGAAAGGAGGAAAGGAAGAATTAATATCTTAGGAAGATAGAGATTCAGACAACAATTCTATTTAAGAATCTATTGAATTTTCTAAGTCTTCTTTCAGAAGAAAGAGTTCTGATTTCACTCTTGGGAACCCGTAGGAGGACAAAACTGTTCATGGACAGTTGCGACAACAGTTGCGACGCCGTTGCAGCAATGGTTCCTTCCAGCCGTTATAGCGCAACGCGACCGGGCGGGCGGCGGCGTGCGTGTGGGGTGTGGGCATGGTGTCTCTCTAATCGCGCGTGAAAACTCTAAGTACCCAAAGGGCACGCCCTTTGTTCCCATTTTCCTCTATTTAAACATTTCAAACTTCCCCCCATATCCAATGTAGGACTAAATGCTTTTTAGTTACCTTTAGTCCCTTTCAGCTTTTAAATTAGACAAACTTTAGACTTGAATATCTCATTCATTTTAAAACGGATTGAACATGTAAACATATCATGTTCATTCCCTATAGAAGGAGAACACACTCCAACTATTATCCGATTGATTTTATCAACAGATCTCGTCTTAATTCAGCTCAAACATTCATGTTTTAGTGTGCCTCAAAATTTTCTCATTACCATCGAAACTCTGGGATTGATTGCAAATTTTTGAAATAAAAAATTACTTCTTGACGACATGTGCACACATGACAAGCTGACATTGGTACAAGTATGCTACTAAGAAAACATAAAACTCGAATCTAATCCTCCAAAACATTTTTCATCTTTCAACATCAAAATCTATTCCGGGTGTAGCGCCAGATCTTCGGTGGAACCTCGGCGGCCTCCTGAAAAGGACAATCACAAGCCCCTCGTCTCATTGACAGAGCCGTCCTAGTTAAATTATTCATCGGGCCCCACTTAAAATATGGTATTTAAAGATCTAATCCCTAACTCCACCTTCATTATCTATGAAGCAGCCAATCCCTAAAGACTGAGCTGGCAGCCAATCCCCATATCACATCCCTAAGTCCACCTTCACTGGCCACTAGAAATTTTCTTTCGCACATGATTCTGAAACTTGCAGAATAGGCCTTTACAAACTTTTAAATTGTTTTTAAGAAACTAAACCTAGCAATTCATCGTAGGTTTCCTGTCTGATAATGTTCACAGTAGACCCATTTCTTTCCTTTCTTTTTCTGATGTTATCTTTGTTGGGATTGTTGGATTCTGGAATCAATCTGACAACTAATCAATATCACTGAAATATCAATATTTAATTGGCCAAGTCGGTTTAATATCAGGTGGGAGGTTTTCTGTTCAATAGAATATTCCTTAATTAAGAACCACCTTTCAATTTCCTTCCTTGGTTAAACACCAATTAGACTAGTATAAATCAGTCTCAATATACTGAATATCAGTATATCCCCTGTATAAAGAAATTAATTCACTTATACAGTGCTTGGAATGAGGTACGCTTAAAGCGAATCTCCTTAAGACAATTACGTCCGCCGCACTGGTGCTAACGGGTTACTGGACGCTGGTCTCCCAAGATACAACACTCCTTCACGGTATTTAGATAGCACTACCAAATCACCGTACGCTCGAACCGTAATTAACTAGTACCTTCACAGGATTATTGAAACAGCGGGACAAAGACAAATTTCAGGAGAATATTTGCCTTTACTTTGGAGGAGCACCCACTGTAGAGGAAGAAAGAAGGTAGAAGAATATTCTTCTTTGGAAGTCCCAGATTCAGACAACAATTCTATTTAAAGAATCTGTTGAATTTTCTGAGCCCTCTTTCAGAACGAATTTTTGCAGAATCTCTTTTAGAAGTTGAGAGTTGAGTGTTTGTTTTTTGGTGTTGGTGTGTCTAAATTGAGAATACGGAGCGCTATTTATAGCGCTCCGAGAGGGGCAATTTGGTCCAAACTCATACCCGTGAGACCCAGTTCAAAAAGAATCAGGCTGGGTAAGGAACCCGAACCCGGTCCCGAGCCCGGTTCAGCCCCAGCGCGCACATGTGCGGGCATGATTTCCTCCCAATCACGCGCGAAAACTCCAAGTACCCAAAGGGCACACCCTTTGTTCCCAATTTTCTCTATTTAAACACTACAAACTTCTATCCCATGGCCAATGTGGGACTAAATGCCTTTAGCTATCTTTAGTCCCATTTTGACTTGAATTAGGCAATCTTTAGACTTGAATATCTCATTCATTCGAAGTCGGAATTGAACATGTGAATATGCCACGTTCATCCCTAATGGAAGGAGAACACACACTCCAATCATCATCCAATTGATTCGATCAACGGATCTCGCCGTAATTCAATTCAAAGATTCACATATATATTCTTCATATTCCAACAATCTTCTCTTTAAAGTTGAAGGATAGCGAATCACGTTGAGAAATTTATGAACTGAAAATAAAGTCTTATTGCAAGACTTTGTGGAAACCATATTTGTATATAAATTTTCGTAATTATTTTTCTATTTCTTCATTTTTATTCTAAGTGAAGGACATGATCTCAAACTCGAAAACATCATTCATCTTACTTTTTCTTTGTTAACTTTATTATTGCTGAAGAATGAGCCAGCCTAAGTTGCAATTACTTTCTAGCACTTTAGATTAGTTGGAAGCAACAAAATTAATAAAGCAAAGAAGAGACTAGGTCAAGCACTATTTGCATGCTACCAAAATATTTTTTTAACACGATTTTTTGTTTTTTCCCCATATTTGCCAACAATGTTTCTTATATGTTAATAACAAGATATAATATTTTTCTCTCAGATAAGACATAGTCTTTCTCTTATTATGTCGAGAACAAGTTTTATCAATGAGTATTAATATTGCAAGTCTTCTACAGATTTTTCTTCACTAAAATTTTCTAGTAGTTGATAACTTATAAGGTATAATTGAAATTATATAGGGGATCAAATTTGTGATTGTGATACTCACTCAATGCTCAAGCTACAACTAGAAATCAACTTTGGTTAGAACTGTTCAGGTGTGAAAAGTGCTATGGAGCTCTTCATCTTGGGTGGCTTAGATCTTTCTATTAGTCTTTCATCAATGAGAATTTGAGCTCTCCAGAAAAAATAAGTTCAAAATATCTCATCTTAGAGGTGTTTTGATATGAACTCGTACATCTAAGCCAAACTTTAGTACTTCAAGACTTTAGCATTGAGTTAGAATATACTATTTGAAATACAATTATTGCACTTATATCTTTGATAAAACTCAAAGAGTAGTCACTATAGGAATATTTATTTAAAAAAGTTAAAGTTAATTTAGAATTATCGCAGAATTTATTTTCTAATTGGCAATTTCTTGTGAAAGTTGAGTTAGTATTAGAGTTTGAATAGAATTACAAATATTTAAGAATTTGTAGTCCTATAAATGAAGTAAAAAGGTTTTAAAATTTGTAAGCTAACATAATATCAAAATAAACCAATAACGTAAGTTCACAGGGTGTATGTTGCATAAACGACTTCCATTCACCTTTTACTACACGGGACGTTCTGCCAAGCATTCTTCCGTCGACACGCGTCACCATCTTCGGACCCAACGAGAAAAATCTCATCTGCAACCCACGGGCAGCCCGGGCAGACCGTTACGGTCAGCCCCAAATCACAAAGCTCCCACACAGAAATCTACCCGAATCTGGGCCCACCCGTCACTGAATGGGTTCAAAACTGGGTGCTGGCAAATCACTGCCTATCCCAAACCAAAACTTTTCCCTAATTAACAAATCCGGTCCCCATCGCCTTTTAATTAATTAATCTAATCCCCTTGATAACGTTCTTTACTCTCTCTCTCTCTCTCGAAATCTCATTTCCCCCTTTCACGCTTCTTCTTCTTCTTCTCTCTAGGGGTTTTGATGTCGATCGCGCTCGAGCGGGTCACGTGCTTCCGGTCTACGAGTCGCCGGCGCTGGCGGAGGCGGCGGACGATGACGTGGCGTCCTGCAGTTCGTCGTCGATCGGGCGGAACAGCGACTGCGACGGGGGATCGGACGACGGAGACGAGGCGGAGGTGCAGAGCTCGTACAAGGGGCCGCTGGATACCATGGACGCGCTCGAGGATTCGCTCCCCATTAGGTATGTGTGATTTATTCGTCTTTATTGGGGTACCGTCGGAATTAACAAGAAAATATTGATTTCGTAAAAATGTTTTCTCCTTGAAATATATGTTCTTTTTTTTTTCTGGAAGAAAAGAGTGTTCTTGGAAATTTTGGATTTTAGAAAAGGAATTTAGAGAGAAAAGACCTGCTTAATTGTTATCCAATTAGGTAGAATTCCAAAAATGCAAAAATTTACCATTCTCTATTAAGTTTAGTAATTTATGACTATAAGAAACATTGATTATAGAGGATTCCCTTCAAATTTGATTTTGATTACATTCAACCTTAATTGTTGCCGCTAAATTAGCAAGAATTCAAAAAAATGAGTTATTAATATCATATTTCAAAATTTTGATAATTCTCGGTTAATTTTAGTAATATTTTGAAAAAAGAAAAAAGGGAACACAGACAACTGTTTCGTTAAAGAGGGCACAATGAAGCCAAAGCAAATTTAGCAAGTTGTTTGACTATGAGGATGATTGGTTGATGAAGATTTCCTTTAAGGAAAAAAATGATATTGATTATTGTAATAGATATTCCTTAGTTGTCACTGTATTAGGTAGAATGCTAGAAATGGTTGAGCCATTAAATTTGAATTGCAAACTTGGCCTTTTCTATTAGTACTAGTGAATTTCTTTTTCCGATAGGGAACAATATTCATGGACAATTGTCAGTGCTACAGAACGACAGGGGTAAAGCCTCTTGCTGTCGTGCAAAAGGTCTGGGGCTTCGAACAGATAACCAAAGAGATAAGAAAATTTGTGCCAGGTTATTAGTCTTGTACTTCCCCACAAAGAAAGATAGAGTCTTGAATTGAGCACTGAAGAAGTTAGGGAACAATTAGAGGTGTATTGCAGAGAGTCTTCTTGAACTTTGCGGTCTTTTGCACTTTATTAAACACTTGTTCTTTAAAATTAATGACAGAGCAGGTGAAATGTTTGTTTTAATCTTCCATAATTTAGGATAGGCTGATTATAAAGTGAAGAAACCTCATGTAGAATTGAAGGGTAGATTGGAGGTCTACTCCATCCAATAATATGGTTGAGCATTCTTATCTATAATACTCTGTATAATTCAAGAGGCACTAGATAGACATTGTGCAATCTAATATTCCAAAAGCTCTGTTTAAGTTCACATGAAACAAACAGCGATATAAAATAAAAATCAAATAATAATAAATATAGTTCAAAATTTACCAACTGGAGAGCTAACTTCAAACTTACAACTCGGAAAACACTAGAGTTTTTGACATGCATCTGCACGTGTTCAAGACCTAGTCATTTCCAATGAACAAGGCAATGTCAAATAAAAAGAAAGAAAAAAGAGAAAAAGAGAAAATTCGGGTCATGGTTATAGAGTGAGAAGCATTTTATCATGCCGTGGTTATAGAGTGGGAACTGTTGTCATGAAGTGCCAATCTCAACAAATTTCTGTGTTAATTTCATCTTCTCAAAATAACTTTTGAGATGATTATACAATATCTAGATAAAGTATGTAGAATTGAGTTAATCCAATTCTTTGACAAGGATATAGAAATAAGATATGCTCCCATTAGGTTTATAAGTCTAAAATTCTATTTTTTTTAATTGTTAAATATTCATAGTAAGATTTTCTTTTTCTCTTCTATTTATCTTTTAAGCATATATGAAGATATAGTTGTTTGAGATACATGCTTTGAAGGTAGTCTTTGATGATATATATAATTCATCCATTGTTCCTAATAATAGGAAATGGGATTTTAGGAACACGGTGTTGATAAATTCGACCAACTATAAGGCCTTTCTTTGGCTGTAAGGGGTTGATCGAAAGAATTTTTTTTGCCAACCAGGTGTTTCTATGTTCAACAGATGATTGATTCACTGAGTAGAATAGCCTATGTGCTGCTTCTCTTCCTTTAAGGAGGTGTTTAGCTGCCCATAATTCTAGATGCAGAATCAGAGGATACAGGATTTCCAAATCTTAATTTTTGATAACCTTATTTGCCAAGTGTTGTACTTAACACTAGGTTTTGGAATTGTGTTTTTTTTTTGAAACACAGCTAGGCTTTGTACTCTGGAATGTAGAACAAGGCAGCATTCTGAATTACCAGATTTCAGAATATACTGTGGGTTTGAAATGCACTTCAAGACTAATCCTTATCTTGACTTGGATCAAACTTCATATTAACTCTTCCCTCTGGTTGTTAGCTATCAATCAAACTCTCAATCTTTGGGCTACTCGCCAAGAGTGGGGTATGGTGTTCATGTTAGCCTGTTGCTGATGAATCCTGTACCCTTTCTGTTTCTGCTTTCTGTAGGCGAGGCATGTCCAAGTTCTACTGTGGCAAATCAAAGTCATTCACGAGCTTAGCTGATGTACTTCCATCTGCCAAGGACCTTGCAAAGCCAGAGAACTGCTACAGCCGAAAGCGAAAGAACCTCCTTTCTTTCAATCACTGGCAGAAGCCTAGCCAAAACTCGCAGAGAAGTAATGGAGACACCGCAGTCTCAAAGAGACCTGCCAATTCCAGACGCTGTACACAGGGACTCGGCCCCTCCACGAGCAGCAGCTCAGGGAGCAATGGCAGCAGTGAGGAGTATCACATCCAATCTCAGAAACTTCCTCCTCTCCATCCCCAAGGCAAAGCGATTGCTCAGATATGTTCTTCTCCTCCAACAAATAGGTTCTCTTTACCTACGAGATCATTCTCATTGGCAGACCTAGAGTTTGTTTCCATTCAGAGATAATTTCTTGCCTCCCTGGGTTGCATGGATCTTAGGGTTTTGGTAGCATAGTTGCGTGGCAAGTGAAATGTGGAAGTGGTCGCATTATTCGACAGCTTGTTCTGTTTTATCTCAATGCAGAGTGGCAGTTCTTTTGTTTCACAGTTTCCATAAACTATTGCTCTGTGCTGTGCTCGTGCTCGCCTGTTGTGAAATCGAAATCAATATGCATCAAAACTTTTGCAATGCGGACTGGAGTTTGATCATTGTAGTCTTGGTTACAGGAATGGTTGTTTAAAATGTGCTTTCGACACCAGGTTTGCATCTATGCAAGGTATAGAAGAAAATGAGCAGTCCTTTAGTGGTGGTTTATAAAAATAACTTTGATTTTCATTTCTTATTTGCCCATTCTGCAAAGAACAATATCTTCATCTTCCTTCATGCGTCAAAGAGTTAATGGAGTTTAACAATCATCACCGTGAACCAGTGCGTGGAGATGGCAGATTACCTGCCCAATGGTACCAGAACTTTACAAGGATAAACAATGAAAACTGGCGAAGCGAAATATTTGCTTGCAAAGATATACAAGTGTATAGCTAAAAATGGATGACGTGGTGTATGACTATTAGACACTCGCAAAGTAAACAAAATAAGGCTTTTTTTAAGATATATATTCTACTCAAATAATCTGAAGTGTTAATTTATCTCTCAAATCTTTAGATCAAACTAAATTAAGAAGAAGGGAGAAAAATAATAATAATAATAATCTCACCTTATCTGTCTTTATTAACTAGTGTGTGCTGAATTTAAAGTACTGGAGGAAACTAACATGAGTTCACTGTTCTAGATAAAGATAACATTTCAATTGTAGTGCAAGGGGAAAAGAGAAAATAAGTCTAAAAAATTGTGATAATTTCCAAACTCCTGCCTAAAAGTCTCGTGCATTGTTCTCTTCTCAAGAGGTTGGATCAAAAGAACAAAAGCTAACAAAAAATACTGAACCAAGAGAACAGAGGCTAACAAATAGTACAAATCATCAATAAGATTTCACCATCAAAACACTAGCTGATTATCAAAATCATACAAAATAATTTGGAATTACTTGATTTTTCATGATCAGCTTAATTAGAGTACGTTGATTAAGATGAACTGTTCGAATCATCCATAGGGTGCCTCACCGTTGAGTTCTCAGGAAACTTAATTTGAGAACCATTCTAATAGGATCATTTTCCTACACACATATTTATATGCATGCATATATACATATATAATCTATCTTTACACACATATGTATGTAATATATAATATATGGATACATATAGAGAGAGAGAGAAAATTGGAAAACAGCTGACATGGGGGAAATTTTCTCTTATTGTGTACCAAAAACTCGACTTCCCAACAAAATTTTGAAGATCTAAATTGTTCAAGCTAATTTTTATGTCATGAAATGTATGTAGATGAAAATTCACGTTTTTAATGTCTTTTACTTATGCATCAAGTGGTTATAAAATTAACGATTTTTCTATAATAAAACAAATGTAACCACTAGATTCATGAGTAAACAATATTTAAATCACATGAATTTTCATACACCTATGTTTTAGGCAACAAAAAGCTTAATGTATCGTCGGATTTTCAAATTTTGATGTGAAAGTCGAGTTTGAGTGCGTCATAAGAGGAAATTTCCTTCTATGTCAGTTCTTTTCCCGTTTTCTCATATATGTATGAATGTATGTATGTATGTATATGAATGTATTTATTTATTTATTTATTTATTTGAGACTTCCCTATGTACATCATTTTGTGGGTAATATTTTGTTGGTTTCTTGAGTCCTAAGCCTCCTACTCCGTTTCCAAGGATCTTTCATGCATGCCTTAACTTCGTGATGTTTTAGTCATATCATATATGCACACAAACCTCTGATGGTTATTGCTGATTTCAGAAAACATATACAGCTATTCTATTACTATTTAATTAAGTTTCCTTTAAGCCTCTGTTCTCAAGAATGTAGAATTTCCCACGAGTTCAAATTATAAACAACTACACTGATCTCCCATACATATATATATGAAGAAAGCCATCGCGAGGTAATAATAAAACGGTAGTCATCCTTGGGATCTGGTAGACTTGGAATAATCAAAACTGACCAAGCGAAGCGAGAGAGATTTTCTCCTATAACTCTTATATAAAATTTGTCCGTCCGTCTGTCTGCTGTTTTCATCCTTCAGATGAAGAGAGAGCAGCGTCTTTGCTGTTGCTGCCCTTTCTCTCTCCCCTCCCCCTCCTTCTCCTCCCCCTTCTTCTCCTCCTCCTTCCACCACTGCCTCTCCTCTCCCTCTCCATCTCTCCCCTTCCCCTTCTTCCTCCTCTTCCTTCCACCATTGCCCTCTCCTTCTCTTCCCTCTTTCATTATCCTCCCTCTCCTTCTTTCTCCTCTTTTTCTCCCCCACCTTCTTTGCGGTCGGTCAGTTTTCCACCGCCGGTGGTATTCTAGTAGGCCAAGGATTCTAACTCTCTCAATGGCTTCTCCGGATAAAGATAAAAGTCTCAGTCATAAAACTTAACCTAGAAACAACTATATCTTTTGCATTAGTTGGACAAAAGGTATTTTTCACAATTAAGTGGTGACACAGTTTGTCAATCCTCATATGATTTTTCGGTAAGCCGTTGGGTTTGCTCCTCAATGAACGCCATCTTGCTTTCCACGGAGTTTTGGAGTGTGGGAAAACTTTACAAAAGTGTAGAAAATTACAAGTAAAAAGAAAGAAAATTACAAGAATCTTTTACTGAGATTTCTGTGAAACTGTGATGGTGAAAGTCTGATCAGTGCGCGATCACTTTGTTCCGTTGACAATCCGAGTGATCGAGTCTTCAAGTCTTCTGTCTTAGGATTTCCTTCTCGCCTGGTTCCGGAAATCTTTTGAGAAAGGAAGATCGTAAAGGTATTAGCACCTGAAAGAAAAGCAAAATTCTCTGAGAAAAGCCCGGAAGCTAAAGAGTGATTTCTTGTGAAATCTCTCTCTAAGAAGACCAGCCTTCTTCTGAATTTTCCAGCCAAACGTTATTCAAAATCCCAGCCTAAAGCCTGCCTAGCAATGGATTATTTATAGGCTTGATGCGGTGTAACAGCTCCCCTGATTTTCAGCAGTTTAGCTTAGCTGAGAAGTCAGAGTAGCTTCGCTGCGAAGCTAAATACAGCTTCACGAAGCTAGCTCATGCTGGCAAAGTTAATTAGCCAACTGGCTCAGAGTTATTACAACAATCTCTTAATTTTCTCCAACTGATTGAGAGATTTTCCTTGATCCTTTCTAACAAATTAAGGAGTAAAAAAAATCATAGTAATTAACTGTTCAAAGTGATATTTTATCATATTAATCTCGTGCTGAGATTTAAATGGTCAAAAATGACCATATGAGCTCACAGCGGAGTTAAAGGAGCTTCATGCGGAGCTAAAAAAATAAGCTCTTAGTGGAGCAAATGATAACTTGCTGTGAAGTTACCTTTGAACTTGTAGCGAAGTTACAAAAAGAGCTCTTAATAGAGCTATGCAAAGTTTCAGGCGAAGCTAAGGAATGAGTTCACAGCGAAGCTACTGAGCTTGCTGTGAAGGTAAGGTAAAGCTTACAACGAAGTTAAATGTTAGCCACTTGGGCTTCTTCAGAAGACAAATACTTGGTTCACTGTCTGCTTCACTGGATCAGTGGAGTCCAAGTTTTTGGTTTGTCCATCAGGGATGAACAGGTTTTCAGCCTGTCTGAGATTTGTCTTTTAGAAGTGTCGACAAGTTTGACATCGTTCGGACTGGTTGTAGAGCTGCCTTGGAGTTTGTCATTACGAAGTGTCAACATAGACGACGGTTTGAATCCCATGAGGGGCGACATTTTCCTCGCCCTGAAATTTTCCCATTATAGTCGAGAGGGTCAGGCTATGGTGTGCAGGAGATTAGTCTGAATTGAGGTGATTGCAAGCCCTCTGGGATAATACCCTTGTATTAACCCAAAAAAAAAATATAATAGTTTCCTAGTGTGACTTTATTTCCGTGCTCTTTGCGCGTCTCTCTCTTTCACATGCACGCGCGTGAAAACGCACGTGCGCGCGTGAACTGTGAGGTTCTAGTTCTCCACTATAAGAACATTTCAGAAGAAACATGCATTTTTGCGCCTTTTAAGGCTGTATTTTGCCCCAGCTCCTTGAAAAATGAGCTATGCTGCAGCTGTTGAAAGGTAACAATTGCAATATTTTTGTTAAATTTGTTGTGCGCAGGGGACAACAACCTCTCTGCGGAATCCACCCGCCTAGCGGAGACTTGATGCAGCCGGAGAAGCAACCAACACGACAAGAATAACTAACAACAGAGAAAAGCAATCAATACAATATTTAACGAGATTCGACAATGTGCCTACGTCCTCGGGGCAAGGGAGAGAGATTTTATTAATCCAACAATCAATCAAACTAATACAGAGGAAAACTTGAGGAGATTCTTAGGAATACAATACATGAGGGCTCTAGCCCCTATTTATAGCCACAGAGTCCCTAAATTTAAGGAAACCCAGATTGGATTCGATCCCATCCAGAAAAGGAATCCGAATCCCAAAAGGAAAGTCAAAACACGCCTGTCGGTCGACCGGCCTGTCGACCGACCCATGCCACGGTCGACTGCGCCGGTCGACCGCGCCCAACCTAGACTAAGGTCTTGTCAGTCGGTCGACCGGGCGGTCGACCGCTTCCTTCCACGGTCGACCGGGCCGTCGACAGTAATATTTCTGTGCACGTCGTGCACGCCGGTCGACCGGGCGGCCGACCGGCCTTCTCTGTCGGTCGACCGGGCGGCCGATCGGGAGCACAATCTGGCTTGCTCCAATGCGCTGTTTCTCGCTCCTTGATTTCCGATCTCTGTGCTAACTTCCTCTACTCCTCTATCTCCTCTTCCCACAATTCTCCACCTCGGTGAAGATTTTTCAAATCTGAGCCGATCTCCAACGAACTCCAGTTTATCACCTGGCAAAATCGACACACAATCTCGGCGAAATCAACACACGATCTCAGCTTGAAATCTGTAGCTCAGCTATCCAACTGGAATGCACCACACATGTCTTCCCTACACTTCACCTTAGGAGAACTTTCATACATGCCGATTCACCGAACGTGTCTCCAACTCAGCAACTACATGACCTCACGAAGAACTCATCATGAGCCAACACTGACTCTCCAACTGACTAGCTCTATCTAGTCTACATGGCTTCAGCTGATGGTCCAATCAAATCTGAGTAGAGTACACCAAACACAATCATCGGCTTCAACAAACTGGATGCACACCCCTCCTATGCAAGCTCAACCA
This sequence comes from Agave tequilana, assembly GCA_038442645.1. Lineage (NCBI taxonomy): Eukaryota > Viridiplantae > Streptophyta > Magnoliopsida > Asparagales > Asparagaceae > Agave > Agave tequilana. Next base: position 7,399 of record JAVJIF010024950.1, on the reverse strand, counting down.
TCTTCTCACCAGAAGATCAACCTGTTCATCAAGATCACAACACCTCACCTCTACGTGAAGTCCAACTAGCCACAACACTTCACCTCTACGTGAAGTCTCTCCACCTCTATGTGAGGTTCCAATTGGCCACAACTCGAGAACCCAAACAGCTTCATACGGGTTGCATCACCAAATTTGGCTGTGCCGTTATGGCTGCCTACGTATCTTGCCCAAAGGATCAAGCCAACCGTAGTTCATTCGAATAAGCTCCATCAAGCTCAAGCACTTGTACTTGGATCGCAGCAGCGAACCTATCTGGCTGAGTCATATGAACCTCTTCATGACCATCATGGAGAACAACGGCCTTTAACTTTAGCTTGTCGCGATCACAAGCTTGAGATTCATGCTTCTTTACCCACGAGCGTGGTTTTACCTTAGTTCCAATGGTTGCAAACAACTCGACATTCTCATCAATGTCTTCAACCTGTTCAATATCAACCTGGCTACATGATCTCCACCCGGTGTCACATTCGGTGAAGTCTTCACTGATACCGAACTAACTGGAGATGGTGGAGTAGCATCAACCTCCACCCGCTGCGATACTTCCTTGGTCTCCGTCCTCTCTACCTGCTGAGAGATGGCAGACTTCAACACTGAAGTTTCATCAAATGTGACATGCCTACTCAACACGATCTTCTTGTTTTCGGGGTCCCACAACCTGTAGCCTTTCATATTCCTTTTGACACCCAAAAACACAAACCTTTTTGCTCGCGGAGTCACCTTGCGATCCTTGGCACTGAAGTAGGTCGGACTTCCAAATTTCACAGCAAACCATAATCTTGAGCAGCTTTTTCAGACCAAATTACCAATGGAGTTTTACCTCCTATCACAGTCGATCCATTTATGAGATGGCTAGCATACACAATCGCCTCAGCCTAAAACGATTTGTCTAATCCTGCATTAGACAACAACTACCGAACCTTCTCCATTAAAGAACGGTTTACTTCCTTAGCCAACCCATTTGTACCTTCTGTGAAGGAGTAGCAATACCGGTGTTCTGACCAAATCGTAGAAATTGGTTCATGTCTCTTCCAACATTACCAATCTGTAGCTCCTTGATCTTCCTACCTATCTGCTTCTCCATTCTTCCTTTCCATTTCACCAACATATTTAGGGCTTCACACCTTTGTCTCATGAGATATATCCAACAATGCCTAGATAAACTATCAATAAAAGAGACAAAGTACATGTGACCTCCAAGCGATGCAGTCTTAGCAGGTCCCCAAACACTTACGTGAACATAATCAAGAAGACCTTCTGAGCGGTGAGTACTGGTGCTAAATTTCACCTTCTTCTTGTCTAGAACGATGTGTTCACCTTCCAAGTTACAGGTAGCAGCACCTTCCTATGATCCCTTCTTTGCAGGAGCTTGCAAAGACTTTTCACCTCCATGTCCGACCTTCTCCTGCCAGACCTTCGTGCAACCATCATCTGAAGAACTAGAAGTCTCCACCTGACTTGTAACCGTGCTACCCTTTAAGTAGTAGAGATTTTCCCGCGGACGCCCTACATCACCACCATCGAACCTTTGATCATCTTGAGAACACCATCTCGTACAGATATCACAAGACTCAATGCTTCCAAAGCCCCAACAGAGATAAGATTCCTTTTGAGTTGAGGTACATACCTTACCTCCTTCAATTCTTGTACTATCCCATCATTCATCTTGATACGGACTGTACTCATTCCTTCTATATTACATGGATGATCATCACCCATGACCGTGTAACATCCATCTAGCTTCTCAAAACTAGAAAACCAGGCCATGTTCGGGCACACATGATAGGTGGCTCGGTATCCAAGATCCACTCAGCCTTATCTAAGTAATCAATAGTAGGAGTAGTAACAGAGAGAATACCGATGAGTCTTCATCCGATCCATCCACCTGTGCGAGATTCGCCTCGGTGTTTGACTCCACCTTCTTACCTTTGGCCTTCGGGCAGTCAACTTTTCAATGCCCTAGTTCCTTGCACAAGGCGCACTGATTTCTCTCTAGATTTCTGAAGCCTGATCTGAACTTCGATCTTCCCTGATCATCTCTTCCCTTCCTATTGGAGCTTCTACCTCTTACCGCCAATGCCTCTGTTGTTCTGCTTCGCGAAGAAGACAATCTATCATGTCTCCTTACTTCATAACTCACAAGTGCAGCAGACACCTCACTGTATTTAAGGGATTTTCTTCCATTGAGAAATGTAAGAGTAAAGGTCTCATACTCTTCCCTAGGAAGAGAGTTCAAAAGTATTACCGCCTTATCCTCTTCACTGATCTCCACATCCACATTAAGTAGATCTGTAAGAAGTTTCGTGTAGCGATTCAAGTGTTCATTGACGGAGCATCCTTTTGCATCTGAAAGCCATAAAGCTTACTCTTCAACTGCAATCGCGACTCTATGCTTTTTGTCAGATACTTCTTCTTCAGGATCTCTCACAGCTGTCTCGCAGATGTCTCATGCAACACCTGTAGTTGATGTCTTGTGTCAGACAAGACCTGATCAAGTCACACGCCGAATGATTCATCTTGTCCCAATCTTCTTCCGTCTTTGATGCGCGCTTCTAGAGTGTCTTCGAGGTTTGATGCCGTCAGCGCATCCATAACCTCACACCTACGCATACTAAAGCTATTCGTGTCATTGAACTTCATCACATCAATCCTTGGATGTGGATTCATAGATCTTACCGATGTACTTTCTCCAGCCATCTTCTCAACTGATTTCTCAAAGTAATGCGGAAACAAACGGAGTTAGATAAAACAAACTAGATAAAGACAAGATCTTTACCTCCACGCGAAACCCTCGAAGAGTTTCCGAAACTATCTACTCCTCCAAATTGATTCCTCGAGCAATCTACACGCTGTTTTGAGATCGACACACGATCCCACAAACACTCCCAACGCTGATTCGAGATCGACACACGATCTCCGCCAAACAGCAACTGATGCCCTTGAATCAACAGATGATCCCACGTCGAACCTGGGATGCTCTGATACCAATTGTTGTACACAGGGGACAACAACCTCTCTGAAGAATCCACTCGCCTGGCGGAGACTTGATGCAGCCGGAGAAGCAACCAACACGACAAGAATAACTAACAAAATAGAAAAGCAATCAACACAATATTTAACGAGGTTCGGCAACGTGCCTATGTCCTCGGGGCAAGGGAGAGAGAGATTTTATTGAGCCAATAATCAATACAAATTAATACAGAGGAAAACTTGAAGAGATTCTTAGGGATACAATACACGAGGGCTCTAGCCCCTATTTATAGCCACAAAGTCCCCGAATTTAAAGAAACCCAGATTGGATTCGATCTCATCTAAAAAAGGAATCTGAATCCCAAAAGGAAAGTCAAAACGCACCTGTCGGTCGACCGACCCATGCCACGATCGACCGCGCCGGTCGACCGGGCCCAACCGAGACTAAGGCCTTTTCTGTCGGTCGACCGGGCGGTCGATCGCTTCCTTCCACGGTTGATCGGGCCGTCGACCGTAATGTTCCTGTGCACGTCATGCACACCGGTCAACCGGGCGGCCAACCGGCCTTCTCCACCGGTCGACCGAGCGGCTGACTGGGAGCACAATCTGGCCTGCTCCAATGCGCCGTTTCTCGCTCCTTGATTTTCGATCTCTGTGCTAACTTCCTCTACTCCTCTATCTCCTCTCTCTCCCACAAATTCCACGTGCTTCTGTACAATTTATGTAGCATTGACATTGTTCCTCTTGAGACTCCGCTTACAGATTCCCTGAAGTGATGGCAATGGTGTGGGCAGGTAGTCAGGTTACAAAGTGCGAGCAGGGGGTCAGTTCTCAAAACTCCAGTTAGTTTCATTTTCTACGTCCCAGAAAAATTTCTTTTTCCTATGCATTTAAAATTTAATCACTGACCTAGTTTTAAATTTTTTTGGAGGATTGCTTTTGGGTTGTCGAGCTTGATGATTGACCACAAAGGATAGGGGTGCCATCGGATCGGATACGGATCGGATATTACCTCTACCATATCCATATCCGCACCCAACCTTTGGATACGGATACGGATACGGATATTGGCGGATGTGGAAAAATGATATCCGTATCCGCCAAAATCGGATATCAGATATAAATCGGATATTAGCGGATCGGATGCGGATACTAATCGGATATGTTAAAAATTGATATGGTTAAAGATAAATTAAACGAAAATACTTATATTACTTATTATCTCATCTACTACAATATTAAATGTGATACATACTATGATATTATTGTGTACATATCAATACATTTATCGTTTTCATTGTCATTTGACTTCTATAACAATAGATTATACGTCCTCCGGTGCTAAATGCCGATTCGGATGCCATGACTGATGTCGAAATACTCAAAATATCTTGTGGTGCTCTTGCAAGGATCAATATTTTTCACTATTACTTTTTCACCAACTCAAAATATCAAAATTTAATGCCTTATTCCATTGAAGAATAGTCTTCTCCATACCGATATCATTATGAAGCACGTAACATTTAGATATCGGATCGGATACGAATAAGATATTACTTTTATCATATCCGTATCCGCACCTACCTTTCGGATACGGATACGGATACGAATATTGACGGATGTGAAAAAATGATATCCGTATCCGGATTGGAGGCGGATTCGGATGCAGATATCCGCGGATAATCCGTATCCGGTGGCACCCCTACTAAAGGAGGCCCTTTGGCCCATCAACTGGCGTCCATGGAAGACTGATTGCACTTGCAAAGAAGGGTGTGTTTGGTTGCAAGGAAGTGGGCGGAAGTAAGGAAATGGGGAAGTATAATTGCTCACTTCCCTATCTATCCAAACATCGGAAAAGGAAAATAAGAAAACCCCTTTTCCTTTTTTCTTCTCTCTTTTACACAACCATTTCCCCACTTTCAGAGTGCTACAGTTAATTTTGTGGTCATGTAAATCTCATTTATAATAAGTTGTAGTATAAAGCAATTAATTTTTTGGTCATGTAAATCTTACTTGCATTCTAATTACAATCCATTTTTTATTTTTCTTAATTAATTTTTATTTTAATATTATTTTGCGGTCAACTTTGTGTTCAACTTTTCCACTTCCACTTTCCATTACAATCCAAACATCGAAAAAGACATAACATTTTTCAAACCACACTTCCCAATAATATCCAAACACCGGAAAACTTAGTAACCAATTTTCAAGTTCCAAAGGGAACTAATACCACTTCTCACTTCCACCCTTAACCAAATAGGCCCGAAATTGCACTAGCTCACAGAGGGCTGCTAGTTGGGTGAAAGAATATGCTTGTTCCTTCACTGTGGTCATATCAACTTGAGTTGTACTCCCTTAAAGAGAACCTATTCTGTGAGCATGACAAGTTGTTGCAACAAATTGATATGTTCTGATACATATTGTTAGTATCAGTGCAGAGAAAAAAGAAAAATTCAGATCGTCGTACAACGAGAAGAAGAAGAGAAGAAGAGATAAGATATTCTAAAGTAGACAAAACCAACACACAATTTACCGTGATTCCGCTGATTAAACAGATCGTGAGTAAAGCAGATAAAACCAACACACAATTTACCGTGATTCCGCTAATTAAACAGATCGTGAGTACGTCCACGAGAGAAGAGAGAGAAACTTTATTAAAACTTTGGAGGAATATAATGAGAAACACTCAATCTCTCGCTAAGAAGATTATAAATCTTTTGATGGCCGCTTAGAACAGCGAACCCTTATGGGTAAAACTTCTCTCAGGAATCTCTTTATTTTTCTTCATTATTGAATAATACATTAAAGACCACCCCAAGGAGTTATTTATAAACCATAGGATCATTCTATCCTACACAAACTCCAACAATATGAACAACACCGTCTCAGATGAGAAGTAAACTTGAGTTGAACTCAAACTGAAACAGATTCAGAAAAGAAAACTGCCAGCATCGCCTTATTAGTCGACTTATGTGCTAGATTAGTCGACTAATCACTGTTATAAGTCAACCATTGAAATGTTCCACTTTTTTTTTGCGCCATTACTCTACTAGTTTGTTGCTACTCTTCGTACCCCTCCATTCTTCGACCTCTGAAGTTTCGTCTATCTTCACGACGTGTTCGAGTCAAAGTCTTAACAAAAGTTTGGTTTATGAGGACGCTTATACATCATTTGTATTATATTTTATCATAATATGTCCATTTCTGAAACCAACTGTTTGCCCAGGAAATATGCTTGTTCATCATCATTTGAGTCATATCTCCGTTGAGATTGTGTTTGGAATGAACTGCACCATCATCACTACGCGTGTTTTTCCATAAAATGGCGATGTTTATGGAGAAGCTCCTTATAAACCAAGAACTCACCATATAAGGGATCTAACTTTTATTCACTATCGACCTCGCAGCATCCTTTATCAATAGGATGCTAAAATCTTGGACAATGCATAGCTCCGCCATTTAATATAAGAACCCCCACCCAGAAACAAGAGTTTGGACCCAGACAGAAAAATAGATTGCAGACTGTTGTGCGCCGATGACAACAACCCCAAGAGAATCTCACAAATCTCCAAGCAACAAAGAACACCCAAATAGCACAAGAAGAACACAAATCTCAAAACACACGATTTAATGAGGTTCGACATCAACGCCTACGTCCTCGGGGCAATCAGAGAGAGATTTAATTTACTTGGAAGAAGATTACATGGCTACCAGCCTCTTTGAATGCAAGAGAGCTCCAGCCTTTTCCTTCTCAAGGATCTTCTACAAGATCTTCTTAACCCTAGAAAACAATAGCAGCCCTTAAATACCCAGATTTCTGGAACAGCAGATTTCCGCCCAAACCTGACTGTCGGTCGACGGTCGGTCGCCCGAAAACAACAGAGAGTTGGGCCTTACAGTCAGGCATTTCGGTCGACCGGGCGGTCGACCGCTCTCTGACCCTGTGCACGTTGGTGTTTGCCCAAGGTTACAATCACCCGTTTTTAGTTGTTTTTTGATGATTACAAAACATATTAGTTATTTTACTAATATCAATTGTTGTTTAAGTGTGTTTCAGGTTTCTATCTCAAATAGATATCTTCTTCCCTAAAGGAAGGTGCTTTGGACTCAAGACAACTCATTTTGGGCTCAAGATGCAAAATTGAAGATCATGTGGGAGATAGCCCCTCTTGAAGCCTTGAAGTCCCTAGAACATTGTAAGAATAGAATGTTAAAGTTTGAGTGTTGGATATTGCTCTAGGATACCACACACACAAATTGGTTTTGTTAAAATGTGTGTTTTTGTATTTAAGTTTTCATGTTTTAAATTAGGTTTCATGCCTTAAAATATTTTACATGACTCTATATTTTACAAAAATAAATACCATGTTTAGATCTTGTTTATTTACCC